>JBBBDQ010032678.1:825000-888672 GCA_037127315.1 Ascarosepion bandense | reverse complement strand
ATAGTGTTCATACCAATTTCTTGCAGTTATCTTTCTGTAAAAGTTGCAGATTTTCCAGTGCAGATATTGGTTCACTATATGGTGCTGGGTCTTATTGTTCGGTGGCTACCAATACGGTGCAACCTACTATCGATTTCCAGGTCTTTATAATTTGATATTTTTTCAAATCCCTTAGTTGCAATGATACAATCCGCTGGACATGCCATATCAATTAGTAGGCAAGTTATTTTTTTTTCATCGTCTTTCGATTTCTTCTATGGTCTGTGGAAAGACTTAAGGCAGGTCGTGGTGTGTTGTTGTGGCTACATTTCGGGTTTTATTTTTTCTATCCCCTATAACATCCCTAGCGTTACATAGACAAAGTTCTCCTCATTGTGAGGGCACATGCCTCACAGCAAAATATACGTAATATAGAGAAAGGTTTCAATTTAAAAAATAAAAATGTAAAATCACATACTCTGCATTTTGGACTAACATAATTACTTAGTATGTGAACATATTAATATCTTTCTACGAGAGAAGAAGCTGATGGAGTAGAATTTGCGTTTACATTTTATTGGTTTCACAGTAAAAGGGTGGGACCTAATAGTGTTCATACCAATTTCTTGCAGTTATCTTTCTGTAAAAGTTGCAGATTTTCCAGTGCAGATATTGGTTCACTATATGGTGCTGGGTCTTATTGTTCGGTGGCTACCAATACGGTGCAACCTACTATCGATTTCCAGGTCTTTATAATTTGATATTTTTTCAAATCCCTTAGTTGCAATGATACAATCCGCTGGACATGCCATATCAATTAGTAGGCAAGTTATTTTTTTTTCATCGTCTTTCGATTTCTTCTATGGTCTGTGGAAAGACTTAAGGCAGATCGTGGTGTGTTGTTGTGGCTACATTTCGGGTTTTATTTTTTCTATCTCCTATAACATCCCTAGCGTTACATAGACAAAGTTCTCCTCATTGTGAGGGCACATGCCTCACAGCAAAATATACGTAATATAGAGAAAGGTTTCAATTTAAAAAATAAAAAAGTAAAATCACATACTCTGCATTTTGGACTAACATTATTATTCAGTATGTGAACATATTAATAACTTTCTACGAGAGAAGAAGCTGATGGAGTAGAATTTGCGTTTACATTTTATTGGTTTCACAGTAAAAGGGTGGGACCTAGTAGTGTTCATACCAATTTCTTGCAGTTATCTTTCTGTAAAAGTTGCAGATTTTCCAGTGCAGATATTGGTTCACTATATGGTGCTGGGTCTTATTGTTCGGTGGCTACCAATACGGTGCAACCTACTATCGATTTCCAGGTCTTTATAATTTGATAGTTTTTCAAATCCCTTGGTTGCTATCATACAATCCGCTTGACATGCCATATCAATTAGTAGGCAAGTTATTTTTTTTCACCGTCTTTCGATTTCTTCTATGGTCTGTGGAAAGACTTAAGGCAGGTCGTGGTGTGTTGTTGTGGCTACATTTCGGGTTTTATTTTTTCTAGTTATTATGTGTGTTTATTTTTCTTATCATTATTTGATATCCTTTCTCTTACATGTTTCGACCGTATGATGAACGTCATGCGTCAGCTCTTATTCGCAACTTCCGGTCACAACTCTTTCCGCGGCGCATGAGCTGTTTCAAGCCGTGCTGCCACCAGAGTACTCTCAATGATGTCAGGTATTTCCAAGGCCTCCTGTGATTCAGAGAGTTTTCTAGAAATAATTCCGAGTGCGCCAACCACAAAATATTTGTATTTTTGGTTGCTCCACCTTCGAGATGCTCTTATTCCAAGATACTGAAACGACCATAAGGATCCATTAATTGCATCTCTTGTGCAAAGGTTTGATATTAGGATGATTGCTCTCCAAATGCTTGTTAGTCAAGAGCATTATTTTTATTATAATTAATATTCAATTTCTGTTATATTCACACTACCAACCAAGTCTTCTGGAAGATTTAAGGAAGGTAATGGTGAGTTGTTATGGCTACATTTCATGATTTGTTTATCTTACTACCAATAACATCACTACCAATAACATCACTAGCGTTACAGGGACAAAGGTCTTCTTAATGTATGAGCTGTACTTATCAAGACATTATTATTATTATTATTATGTCATTTTTTCATCATATTTCGATTTCTGCTTTGGTCTCACTACCAACCAAGTCTGTGGGGAGACCTAAGGCAGGTCGTGGCGTGTTGTTATGACTCCATTTAATGTTTTTCTATCTTCCCCTATCATCCCTAGCATTACATAGATAAAGTTTTCCTTAGTGTATGGGCTGTACTTAATAAGACAATTTTTTGTATATCTCTTAAGCTGGGGTTTCCAGGGATTCTTTCAATGTGTTGTTTTGTTCCTTTTTTTTATCATTCCAAGTGCACCTACTATCACTGGCACAACTCTTGTTTTCAATTTCCACATTTTTTCTATTTCAATTTCCAGGTCTTTATATTTTGACAGTTTTTCAAATTCCTTGATTGCTATGTTACAATCCGCTGGACAAGCCATATCAATTAATAGACAAGTTTTCTCCTTCTGGTTTTTAACAATAATGTCTGGCCTGTTTGCTTCAATTTTTCTGTCTGTGTAGATGGTGTAATCCCATAGAATGGTTACATCTTCTATTTCTGTAACCGGTGCTGGGTGGTGTTATTATTATTATTATTATTATTATTATTATTACTTCCATGTGTAGTTCCAAGAATAGCTGCTATCTGAACATTATCATTATTTGTTTATTATGGTTATTAGGTCATATTTATTATCGGCTCTGGTATTTTTTATAGTTTGTCAGTTAAGGGCCATACGTGATAAATACTTGGGCGATCATGTCTCTCTCTTGTCCAATGACTGACTGGGCAGATTTTCCCATTGTGTGTTGCCATTACTTTCTGCAGTAGAATGGTTACTAACTGAACCTAATTTGTCCTGTTATTTAACCAATAGCTGGTGGGTGAAGATACGGATTAATACCTTTCACAAGATTATTTGTGCATAAGTGAATATATATCTATATCTATCTGTACGGCGTTCACCCTGGTTGGGTTGAGCCGGCTTTCTCCCTAGCGATGGAGAAAGATTCATTGGGACTTGTTTAAGAGCAGGGTCCAAAGTCTTACCCTTGATCGGTTGCCGGTCAAGGCTATAGAACCCAGTCTGTCCTGTTATTTAACTCATAACTGAAGGGATAGATTAATCCCTTTCCCAAGGGTATTAGTAAGTGAATGTAGGGCATTCAAGTGGAATTCGAACTCGGCTCTCCGATTTCTCTTTCCTAGCCGATAACCACAACGCACATCCATCAAAAATCGCTTACAGCACCTGGTATTCCCAAGCGGTCACCCATCTAAGTACTGACGTTGCTTAACTTCGGTGATCAAATGAGAACTGGTGTATTCAACGTGATATGACCGTAAGCTACGTAAATGTAACGAATTCAACTGGAATTCGAACTCAGCTACTCCGATTTCTCGTTCAGAGTCGATATTCACTGCTCCATTTCCTATAATTAATTTTATTATGACTCCCCGCGCCGGCCCACGCCATCGGCGTTACGAATATCATTATACTTTAGCTGTTGTAACTGTGGTTTCATGCGGTGTGTTTCCTGGGGCCAGGTTGTACGCCCACTGCCGCCGGTTCATTTTCCCAAGACATTCATTTAGGCGCGAAAATTCAGATTTGGTCATTATGAAGATATGAATTAATGGTGTTTTAAAAATGTACTGAATATCTTAAAGCGTTGATTTGCTTTCCGTGAAAGCAGGTGATAGTTTCCGATTATGAAAAGGAAGTGATGGAGGATGAAAGACGGAAAAAATGAAAAAAGGTGGGTGGGGAGACAAAAAAGAAAATAGAAAAAAAATGATTAAAAAAGTAAAAAATGAAAATGAAATAAAAGAAAAAACGAAAGAAAGATTAAAAGAAAGAAAGAAGAAAAGAAAGAAGAAAAAGAAAAACGAAAGATAAATCGAAAAAAGAAAACGAAAAAAACAAAGAAAAGTAATTAAAAGAGATTAAAGGAGATAAAAAAAGAATAAAAAGGTTAAAGGAAGGAAAAATATCAAAGGAAGAGTAAAGAAAACGTTTTCAATGGATGGAAAGAATGAGGAAATAAATACATAAGGATTAAAAGAGACAAAAAAAGTAACCTTAAAAGAAAGAAAAAAGAAAGAAAGAAAGAAAGGACAGTACACGAAAAATAAAAAAAAGAAAAACGAAAGATAATTTGAAAGAGAAAATAGAAACTTGATAAAAGAAAGAAAGAAAGAAAGAAAGAAAGAAATTAAGGGTGACAAAAAATATGGAAGTAAGAAAGAAGAAAGAGAAAGAGAGAAACGAAATCGAAAAAGGAAAAGGAAAAACAAGAAAGAAAGAAAGAAAGAAAGAAAGAAAGAATTAAGAGAAATTAAGGGTGACAAAAAATATGGAAGTAAGAAAGAAGAAAGAGAAAGAGAGAAACGAAATCGAAAAACGAAAAGGAAAAACAAGAAAGAAAGAAAGAAAGAAAGAAAGAAAGAAAGAAAGAAAGAAAGAAAGAATTAAGAGAAATTAAGGGTGACAAAAAATATGGAAGAAAGTAAGAAAGAAGAAAGGGAAGAAAAAGAAAATGAGAAACGAAATCGAAAACTGAAAAGGAAAAACAAACAAAAGAAAGAAAGAAAAAGAATGAAAAAGAGCTGAAGGACAAAATATCAACGAAAGAGTTAACAAAGTGGTTTCAAAAAAGAAAGAACAAAAGAATGAAATAAACGTAATTAAGAGATAAAAAGGAGAAAGATTAGTATCAACGAAAGATTTTTAAAAAATTGCTTTCGAAGAGAGAAAGAAAAGAAAGAAGAAAATAAATTAAAATAAATTAAAGGAGACAGAAAATTGTCAACGAAGGTGTTAAGACATCTATTTTAAAGAATGAAAGAAGTAAAAGGAGAAAGAAAATCAAAAAGAAGAAAAAAGAAAAACAAACAAAGGAAAAAAGAATAAAGAAATAAATGAATGAAAAAGAATGAAAAAGATTGAAGGAAAGATAAAAATATCAACGAATGAGTTAAGACACCTATTTTAGAGAAAGAAAGAAAAAAGGAAAAATGAGTAATAAAATTAAAACAAGGAAAAACAAACGAAGGGAAGAAAGATAGATAGTAAGAAAAAGAAATAAAGAAATAAAGAATTAAAAAATAAAGAAATAGAAAAAAGAAAAAGAACGAGAAACAAAAATCAAAAAGAAAAAAGAAAAACAAACAAGAAAGAAAGAAAGAAAGAAAGAAAGAAATAGATTAAAGGGAACAGAAAAATAACATAAAGAGTTAAGACATCTATTTTTAAAAAAAGAAAGAAAGGAAAAAAGAAAAAGAACAAAAGAAACAAAATCAAAAAAGAAAAAACAAACAAAGGCCAGAAAGAAAGAAAGAAAGAAAGAAAGAAAGAAAGAAAGAAAAAGATTAAAGGGAATAGAAAAATAACAAAGAAACAGTTAAAACACTTCTTTTAAATAAAGAAAGGAAAAATGAAAAAGAACAAAAGAAACAAAATCAAAAAAGAAAAGAAAGAAAGAAAGAAAAAAGAAAAAGATTAAAAGGAACAGAAAATATCAACGAAAGAATTAAAACACTTTCAAAGAAACAAACGAGAAAGTAAAGAAAAAGAAAAACCAAACTGAATAAAGAAAAAGGAAAAACAAAATAAGAAAACGAAAGAAAGAAAGAAAGAAAGAAAGAAAAAAAGAAAGAAAGAAAAAGAATTATAAACATTAAATAAAACAAAGCTATCGACAAAACCTTGAGAACGAAAGAAGAAAGAAAAAAAGAACAAAAATTAATTAAAAGAGATGAAGGAAAACGGAAAATTTTCAAAGAAACTGTGCAAAAAAACCATCTGAAAGAAAGAAATAAGAATGGAAAAGAATGAAAAAAAGAACAAGTGAAACAAGAATGATAAAGGAAAAGAAAAAACAAGAAAAATTAAATAAAGAAAAACAATGAAAAATGATTCAAGGGAACGAATATATCAAGGAAAGTGTTAAGAAAGCGCTTTTAAAAGAAAAGAAGAAAAAAAGGAAGATTAAAAGAAGAAAGGGGAGAATATAAAAGTGAAGAAGAAAGTGACCCGAAAGAATGAAAAAAGAAAGAAAAAATATAAACGAACAGAATAAAACAAAAACATACTAACAAAAAAATAAAATAAAAATTAAAAATAAACATAAGAATGAAAATGTAATAAATAACATATTTTTAATTTTTAATTTTTAAAATGAATTCACTAATTTAAAAATTCTAATCAATTTTAAGTTTGATTTTAATTGCAGGAAAATAGCATAAAAATCAGCCATATTAAAGAATAATTACTATTTTGTTTGATGCTATTTTTAATGTGAGCGTTTTGTAATATATGACCTTAGCCCGGCAAAAATATGATTGTCATCAAAGAACGAAAACACAGGCAATGGCCGACAAAGATGATCGACATCAAAGACAGAGAGCACAAGCTGTAACCGACAGAGATATGATCCACCTCAAAGCAGAAAACACAGGCAATAGCCGACAAAGATGTGAATGAAATCAAAGGGAGAAAAACAACAACATAAGCTTGAAAGACATGGACCGACAAAGATATGATTGACGTCAATTGAGCGACAGCGTTAAGGCAAAGGGATGCGTGGGATTTTTTGTTATATAAGTTGAGGTTTCAGAGAGAAGAAAGCAGAAAAGAGAGAGAGAGAGAAAAAAAACAGACAATTTCCTCTGGTTAACGACTCCCCGACATCTCCTACGTGTGCGTAATTCTCTCTGGTTACATACCCACTTTACACAACCGTCTCTGACGAAAAATATCCGTTTATATTTTTTATATATACGTGTTTTTGTTGTTCCTGGTTGTCTATCTAAATGATTGTTCTTTTCCAACAGACGTGTTATATAACTGTTTGTCTTCCAAAATTAACTCCAATTATGGCATGATAGATGTCTGCGAATATTCGTATCTAATCTAAACTTATTTATAAATGGGACTTTGTGTGTGTTTGTGTGTGTCTGTGTCTGTGTCCGTTACCTATAGACTCTGAAACGGCCGAACCGATTTTCATGAAAATTTACACAGTTGTACTATAAGCGTCTGCGAGTGTTTTTAGCTAGGTTTTGTGTCGATGTACCACCAATAAATATCGAAAATCGATAATCAAAAAGTCGGGTTATAGAAGAAGTGGTCCGATTTTAATCAAATTTGACATACTCATGGACAAAGACATAAGACACGATATTCAGAAGTTTCAAAGTTGCAGTACTTACAATAGTGCAGAAAATCGATAATATATACGTGGTTTCCCTGTTTAGGATGTGGTTTCCGGCTTTCTCTTTTTCAATCTTTTCACTTTTCTTTTATTTTTTATTTTTATTTTTTATTTTTTTCAATTGGAGTAGATAGACTAAACTATCGCCCGGTTCACACTCCACCCACGTCTATTGTACAGGTGAAGAGGCTCATCCCTTGTTCCCTGTTTAGGATGTGGTTTCCGACTTTCTCTTTTCCAAATCTTTTCACTCTTGCTTAGCCCCCTGCACATCAGTGGCGTTACCGCCTTGCTCGGGGTGATATGATTAAAAAAATATATATATATATAAAAGGCAAGATGTTTGTGTGTGTGTCTCTGTTTATCTGCTTGTACGTCTGTATTTTTTTTTTTCAGCCCTTTTATTTTAGTTTTTGCTTTGGGTTTTGCTCTAAGTAGGTATAATTGTAGTTCTTAGTCTCAGCCATGACACCATTTACTCAGAGGACTTATTTAGCCTTCAAAATTCAGTTTACGACGAAAAAAACTTATTTTGATATCGATACCAGGAAGTCAAAATTTGACTTACATCCATTCATTTTTCTTTCAGTCTACGGTTTTGCTTTAACTGGAAATAACTATTGCTTTTTAGTCTTTCGTGCCAACGTCCAAAGAGTCTGAGCTCCAGAACCATGGATTAGTTTTAAAGCTTTTATTACACCCAAGCAACGCCGGGCTATACTGCTAACATATATATATATATATATATATATATATATATATATATATATATATATATATATATATATTATGTGCGATTGGTAAATTGTCGCAATTATTTTATTATTTCAAATATTCTTTAGACTGAAACTGAGCTCCAGAACCATGGATTAGTTTTAAAGCTTTTATTACACCCAAGCAACGCCGGGCTATACTGTTAGTCTGAAATAAAATAATAAAAAATCTCCGAAGGATTAAATATCCCCACTAGAAATAATAGAATTCGTCAAAATTTAGTTATTTTTATGATCAGTTACAATTTACTTCAAACATATTGTAAATACTTTTCTTTACAGCGTGTATATTTTATCTGTCAACTCAGTTCAAAGGTTAAAAAGATACAATACAGTGCAAAAGTATTAGGACAAAAACTATTTTATCTTTTATGAGGCATATTGACAGAAAATAAACAATTTAATTAAAGTAATTTTATTTAATTTATTCAACAAATGCTTTAACAAGAAAAAAATACTTGTTACAAAATAAATTTAATAATTAGGATAATAGCCTTTTTTCTACGGCTATATCGTGTTGAATACACCGGTTTCCGTCAGATCACTGATGCCTCCTCAACAGGTGTTTACTCGTGCAACCAGACTGGCATCTGGGTCCCACCTATTCACAGTCAGGTTAGCCAAATGCAGACGACAATTCTACTCCTGCAGCTTCTTCTCTCGCACTTCCCGCCTGTGGAACTCGCTCCCGTATTCTTACTTTCCTGACGGCTACAACCTCCAGAAATTTAAATGCAAAGTCAATACTCATCTACTAACCACTGGACTCAAGCTCTCTCCCCACCCCTGTATAACCCTCTCTTTCTCTCCACCTATGTATCTGTCATCGCACATCGCACCTCCTTTCTCAGCTTTCTATTGTTCCTTTCTAACTAGTTTGTACTTCTCACTCTTTTCTAATTATTTTTTTTACATCAGTGGCGTTTCCGCCTTGCTTGGGGTGAAATGATTAAAAAGAAAAGAAATCACCGATGTTTAGCAACATCGAGCCTGGTCAGTACTTAAATGGGTGACCATTTAGGAATAGCAGGTGCTGTAAACGTAAGGACAAAGAATAGTTCACCGGTCCTCCAGGTTTGGATGTTAGATGCAGAGCTAACAACCCTGCCCCGTAAAAAACAGTTTGTTACAGAAACAGCAACAAATGTTGCTGCCCAATGCACCATCTGGGGGTGAGGGATAAATGATGATGCTAATAGCCTTTTGCTTTGATCACAGCCTTCATTCTGTCAGGCATTGACATCACAAGCTTCGTCAATGTGTCTAATGGTATCTCCTGCCAAGCAGCTTGTATTTGTTTCCAAAGTGTGTCTTGCGAAGTAACATTAAATTTATCAATTTTTTTATCCAAAATAGCCCAATGTAATCGATTCCGACCTAGCAGCTGGACTCCAGTCACTTTCTCACCGACGGAATGTGGCTTCCTTCTGTCCTTTCTACAAATATTTTCAGGGCTTCTGCTCCGACAAGCTTAGAGAGATAAAAAAAAAAAGGGCTAAAAGAGAAAAGTATATAAAAAGTGTATAAATCCCCGGTTTATCGGTGGTTGCAAAGACTTTATTTTCGATGTCGGATTTGTAAAAATTGGAGAAACTAGCGGAAAAGTATATATATATATATATATATATATATATTTGTTTGTTTTTTAGGCTTAACGACCTATCAATCCTAATAGGATCATTTTAAGGTCATAACCAATGATTTGGGCAAGGTTATTTTATTTTTACATTTTTCTTTTCACGATTCATTGGGATTTGTTTTTAAGAACAGGGTCCCCAATTCGGACCCTTGTTATTTAACCCATAACTGGAGGGAATGGACGCATTAATACCTTCCCCAAAGGTACCAGCGCGTAACTGAATGCAGGGTATTCAACTGGAATTCGAACTCGGCTCACCGATTTCTCTTTCCGAGCCGATATCCACTGCATCACAACGTCACTATACGCTCACAGCACCTGGTATTCCCAAGCGGTCACCCATCTAAGTACTGATCAGGCTCAACGTGGCTTAACTTCGGTGATCAAGCGAGAACCGGTGTATTCAACGTGATAGGCCGTAAGCCTTTTATTTATTTATTTATTTATTTATTTATTTATTTATTTATATATATATATATATATATATATATATATATATATATATATATATATATCGATGTTCAAAACTGCTGAATTTTATATATATATATATATATAAAATTCAGCAGTTTTGAACATCGAAATTTATTTTATTATATATATATATATATATATATATATATATATATATATATAATAAAATAAATTTCGATGTTCAAAACTGTTGAATAATCCCTAAGAGAGATTTCCCGTCACAAAAAAAAAATCGGTTAGCAATCAACGTCTATTTTTAGATTTTACTTTTAGATAGAGTTGTAAGTGAAAAAATTGGAAAATTTGGCTTTGTGTGGCTTTACAAGAGGAAGGGGATAAAGGAGGGAATAGGAAATGGTGCTGAATTGAGAATTGGGTTAAACAAAACAGAAGAAAATGGATGTAGGGGTAAGAAGGATAAAGACAAAGAAAACAAAAAAAAAATTTCCATATTTTAGAGACGCTCGATACGTGTCAAACAAAACTAGCGTTTATAAATGTGTTAAAGTATTAGAAAAAAGATTTTTAGAAAAAACATATTTAGGGGAAAAAGCAGATACATAATTTGAAATAAATTTAATTAAGTTAATCTAATTAATGATAAATTTAGACATAAATAAAATAAAATAAAATAAAAATAAAAATTAAAAATTAAAAATAAAATAAAAATTTAATTAAAAAATTTTTTGAAATTATTTTAAAAAATCTTTATAAAATGTTTTTAAAAAGATATATATACTTGCCGAAGAAATCGGGGTTAAATTAGTAAAATATCCATATTTTATAAAGGTAGATAATCAAAGGAGACAAGAACGAGAAGGTAGAGGGTTAAAATTACTATTTAAATATTAAATTAATTTATCAAAAACAATTTAATTGATATTTACTCTCCTAAAAACTAAAATTAGAATTTAAAATTTAAATGTTCACAAATTTGGCTCTATGGCGGCACTTACTAATGAATTCCTTTTTAAAATTCAGGAGTAGGCGCTGGTTTGGGTACTTTAATATTAGAATTTTTTTCTTGTAAACACAGATCGCACCTATCACGGTATTGTATTTTTTACCTAGGTTCGAAAACGAATACCTGTGATTGTAATATCTCTGCTTAAAAGGTCCCACGGACATACCAATATAGGTTCGGTAATTATTCTTGTACGATTTTTAGGATATTTTTAAACATTAACTGTTGTATGGTTTTGGGTCTGACGAGAGGCTGTATTGCTTAGCTGCGAAATATTTATTACCCATGGATTTGTAGAATATCCAAAAATGTTTGCGATAGATAGATAGATAGATAGATAGATAGATAGATAGATAGATATTAAGAAGAACGAAGAATAAAATTGCAGCGTTTAAAACATTAATTTAAAACAGTGCTCAATATAAAAATAGAGTAATGAATAGTTATCATTAATTATTACGTTAGAACTTGTCAACAATTCATACAAAACTGTATATTTTGTTTCGGCATTGATAGAACAATGTCTCATCAGGTAGTTAACAATGATGTTAATGATGTTTAGTATCATTGTTAACAACATGGTGTTAACATTGATGTTAATGATGTTTAGTATCATTGTTAACAACATGGTGTTAACAATGATGTTAATGATGTTTAGTATCATTGTTGACAACATGGTGTTAACATTGATGTTAATGATGTTTAGTATCATTGTTAACAACATGGTGTTAATGATGTTAATGATGTTTAGTATCATTGTTAACAACATGGTGTTAACAATGATGTTAATGATATTTAGTATCATTGTTAACAACATGGTGTTAACAATGATATTAATGCTGTTTAGTATCATTGTTAACAACATGGTGTTAACAATGATGTTAATGATGTTTAGTAGCATTGTTGACAACATGGTGTTAACAATGATGTTAATGATGTTTAGTATCATTGTTAACAACATGGTGTTAACATTGATGTTAATGATGTTTAGTATCATTGTTAACAACATGGTGTTAACAATGATGTTAATGATGTTTAGTATCATTGTTAACAACATGGTGTTAACAATGATGTTAATAATGTTTAGTATCATTGTTGACAACATGGTGTTAACATTGATGTTAATGATGTTTGGTATCATTGTTAACAACATGGTGTTAACAATGATATTAATGCTGTTTAGTATCATTGTTAACAACGCTGGTGTTAACAATGATGTTAATGATGTTTGGTATCATTGTTGACAACATGGTGTTAACAATGATGTTAATGATGTTTAGTATCATTATTAACTTATGGAGTGTTAACATTGATGTTAATGATGTTTAGTATCATTGTTAACAACATGGTGTTAACAATGATGTTAATGATGTTTAGTATCATTGTTAACAACATGGTGTTAACAATGATGTTAATATTTAGTATCATTGTTAACAACATGGTGTTAACAATGATGTTAATGATGTTTAGTATCATTGTTAACAACATGGTGTTGGCAACAATGATATTAATGCTGTTTATTATCATTGTTATCAACATGGTGTTAACAATGATATTAATGATGTTTAGTATCATTGTTAACAACATGGTGTTAACAATGATATTGGTAATGCTGTTTGGTATCATTGTTAACAACATGGTGTTAACAATGATGTTAATGATGTTTAGTATCATTGTTAACAACATGGTGTTAACAATGATGTTAATGATGTTTAGTATCATTGTTAACAACATGGTGTTAACAATGATATTAATGCTGTTTAGTATCATTGTTAACAACATGGTGTTAACAATGATGTTAATGATGTTTAGTATCATTGTTAACATGGTGTTAACAATGATGTTAATGATGTTTAGTATCATTGTTAACAACATGGTGTTAACATTGATGTTAATGATGTTAAATATCTATTAACAACATGGTGTTAACAATGATATTAATGATGTTTAATATCATTGTTAACAACATGGTGTTAATGATGTTAATGATGTTTAGTATCATTGTTAACAACATGGTGTTAACAATGATATTAATGCTGTTTAGTATCATTGTTAACAACATGGTGTTAACAATGATGTTAATGATGTTTAGTATCATTGTTAACAACATGGGTATTATTATTTATATTAATGATGTTTAATATCATTGTTAACAACATGGTGTTAATGATGTTAATGATGTTTAGTATCATTGTTAACAACATGGTGGTAACAATGATATTAATGCTGTTTAGTATCATTGTTAACAACATGGTGTTAACAATGATGTTAATGATGTTATTATCATTGTTAACAACGTGGTGTTATTAATGATGTTAATGATGTTTAGTATCATTGTTAACAACATGGTGTTAACATTGATGTTAATGATGTTTAGTATCATTGTTAACAGCATGGTAACAATGATATCAATGATGTTTAGTATCATTGTTAACAACATGGTGTTAACAATGATATTAATGCTGTTTAGTATCATTGTTAACAACATGGTGTTAACAATGATGTTAATATTTTAGTATCATTGTTAACAACATGGTGTTAACAATGATGTTAATGATGTTTAGTATCATTGTTAACAACATGGTGTTAACAATGATGTTAATGATGTTTAGTATCATTGTTAACAACATGGTGTTAACAATGATATTAATGCTGTTTAGTATCATTGTTAACAACATGGTGTTAACAATGATAATAATGATGTTTAGTATCATTGTTAACAACATGGTGTTAATGATGTTAATGATGTTTAGTATCATTGTTAACAACATGGTGTTAACAATGATATTAATGCTGTTTAGTATCATTGTTAACAACATGGTGTTAACAATGATGTTAATGATGTTTAGTATCATTGTTAAAAACATGGTGTTAACAATGATGTTAATGATGTTTAGTATCATTGTTAACAACATGGTGTTAACATTGATGTTAATGATGTTTAGTATCATTGTTAACAACATGGTGTTAACAATGATATTAATGATGTTTAGTATCATTGTTAACAACATGGTGTTGTTAACAATGATGTTAATGATGTTTAGTATCATTGTTAACAACATGGTGTTAACAATGATGTTAATGATGTTTAGTATCATTGTTAACAACATGGCGTTAACATTGATGTTAATGATGTTTAGTATCATTGTTAACAACATGGCGTTAACAATGATATTAATGATGTTTAGTATCATTGTTAACAACATGGTGTTAACAATGATGTTAATGATATTTTAGTATCATTGTTAACAACATGGTGTTAACAATGATGTTAATGATGTTTAGTATCATTGTTAACAACATGGTGTTAACATTGTTAATGATGTTTAGTATCATTGTTAACAACATGGTGTTAACAATGATATTAATGATGTTTATTATCATTGTTAACAACATGGTGTTAACAATGATATTAATGCTGTTTAGTATCATTGTTAACAACATGGTGTTAACAATGATGTTAATGATGTTTAGTATCATTGTTAACAACATAGTGTTAACAATGATGTTAATGATGTTTAGTATCATTGTTAACAACATGGTGTTAACAATGATATTAATGCTGTTTAGTATCATTGTTAACAACATGGTGTTAACAATGATATTAATGATGTTTAGTATCATTGTTAACAACATGGTGTTAACAATGATATTAATGCTGTTTAGTATCATTGTTAAAAACATGGTGTTAACAATGATGTTAATGATGTTTAGTATCATTGTTAACAACATGGTGTTAACAATGATGTTAATGATGTTTAGTATCATTGTTAACAACATGGTATTAACAATGATGTTAATGATGTTTAGTATCATTGTTAACAACATGGTGTTAACAATGATATTAATGCTGTTTAGTATCATTGTTAACAACATGGTGTTAACAATGATGTTAATGATGTTTAGTATCATTGTTAACAACATGGTGTTAACAATGATGTTAATGATGTTTAGTATCATTGTTAACAACATGGTGTTAACAATGATATTAATGATGTTTAGTATCATTGTTAACAACATGGTGTTAACAATGATGTTAATGATATTTTAGTATCATTGTTGACAACATGGTGTTAACAATGATGTTAATGATGTTTGGTATCATTGTTAACAACATGGTGTTAATGATGTTAATGATGTTAGTATCATTGTTAACAACATGGTGTTAACAATGATGTTAATGATGTTTAGTATCATTGTTAACAACATGGTGTTAACAATGATGTTAATGATGTTTAGTATCATTGTTAACAACATGGTGTTAACAATGATATTAATAATGTTTAGTATCATTGTTAACAACATGGTGTTAACAATGATGTTAATGATGTTTAGTATCATTGTTAACAACATGGTGTTAACAATGATGTTAATGATGTTTAGTATCATTGTTAACAACATGGTGTTAACAATGATGTTAATGATATTTAGTATCATTGTTAACAACATGGTGTTAACAATGATGTTAATGATGTTTAGTATCATTGTTAACAACATGGTGTTAACAATGATGTTAATGATGTTTAGTATCATTGTTAACAACATGGTGTTAACAATGATGTTAATGATGTTTAGTATCATTGTTAACAACATGGTGTTAACAATGATGTTAATGCTGTTTAGTATCATTGTTAACAACATGTTGTTAACAATGATGTTAATGATATTTAGTAATCATTGTTAACAACATGGTGTTAACAATGATGTTAATGATGTTTAGTATCATTGTTAACAACATGGTGTTAACAATGATGTTAATGCTTTGTTTAGTATCATTGTTAACAACATGGTGTTAACAATGATGTTAATGTTTAGTATCATTGTTAACAACATGGTGTTAACAATGATGTTAATGATGTTTAGTATCATTGTTAACAACATGGTGTTAACAATGATGCTAATGATGTTTAGTATCATTGTTAACAACATGGTGTTAACAATGATGTTAATGATGTTTAGTATCATTGTTAACAACATGGTGTTAACAATGATGTTAATGATGTTTACTATCATTGTTAACAACATGGTGTTAACAATGATGTTAATGATGTTTAGTATCATTGTTAACAACATGGTGTTAACAATGATGTTAATGATGTTTAGTATCATTGTTAACAACATGGTGTTAACAATGATGTTAATAATGATGTTTAGTATCATTGTTAACAACATGGTGTTAACAATGATGTTAATGATGTTTAGTATCATTGTTAACAACATGGTGTTAACAATGATGTTAATGATGTTTTTGTATCATTGTTAACAACATGGTGTTAACAATGATGTTAATGATGTTTAGTATCATTGTTAACAACATGGTGTTAACATTGATGTTAATGATGTTTAGTATCATTGTTAACAACATTGTGTTAACAATGATGTTAATGATGTTTAGTATCATTGTTAACAACATGGTGTTAACAATGATGTTAATGATGTTTAGTATCATTGTTAACAACATGGTGTTAACAATGATGTTAATGATGTTTAGTATCATTGTTAACAACATGGTGTTAACAATGATGTTAATGATGTTTAGTATCATTGTTAACAACATGGTGTTAACAATGATGTTAATGATGTTTAGTATCATTGTTAACAACATGGTGTTAACAATGATATTAATGCTGTTTTAGTATCATTGTTAACAACATGGTGTTAATAATGTTAATGATGTTTAGTATCATTGTTAACAACATGGTGTTAACAATGATATTAATGCTGTTTAGTATCATTGTTAACAACATGGTGTTAATAATGTTAATGATGTTTAGTATCATTGTTAACAACATGGTGTTAACAATGATATTAATGCTGTTTAGTATCATTGTTAACAACATGGTGTTAACAATGATGTTAATGATGTTTAGTATCATTGTTAACAACATGGTGTTAACAATGATGTTAATGATGTTTAGTATCATTGTTAACAACATGGTGTTAACAATGATATTAATGCTGTTTAGTATCATTGTTAACAACATGGTGTTAACAATGATGTTAATATGATGTTTAGTATCATTGTTAACAACATGGTGTTAACAATGATGCTAATGATGTTTAGTATCATTGTTAACAACATGGTGTTAACAATGATGTTAATGATGTTTATTATCATTGTTAACAACATGGTGTTAACAATGATGTTAATGATGTTTTTGTATCATTGTTAACAACATGGTGTTAACAATGATGTTAATAAATGTTTAGTATCATTGTTAACAACATGGTGTTAACATTGATGTTAATGATGTTTAGTATCATTGTTAACAACATGGTGTTAACAATGATGTTAATGATGTTTAGTATCATTGTTAACAACATGGTGTTAACAATGATGTTAATGATGTTTTGTATCATTGTTAACAACATGGTGTTAACAATGATGTTAATGATGTTTAGTATCATTGTTAACAACATGGTGTTAACATTGATGTTAATGATGTTTAGTATCATTGTTAACAACATGGTGTTAACAATGATGTTAATGATGTTTAGTATCATTGTTAACAACATGGTGTTAACAATGATGTTAATGATGTTTAGTATCATTGTTAACAACATGGTGTTAACAATGATGTTAACGCTTGTTTAGTATCATTGTTAACAACATGGTGTTAACAATGATGTTAATGATGTTTAGTATCATTGTTAACAACATGGTGTTAACAATGATGTTAATGATGTTTAGTATCATTGTTAACAACATGGTGTTAATAATGTTAATGATGTTTAGTATCATTGTTAACAACATGGTGTTAACAATGATATTAATGTGTTTAGTATCATTGTTAACAACATGGTGTTAACAATGATGTTAATGATGTTTAGTATCATTGTTAACAACATGGTGTTAACAATGATGTTAATGATGTTTAGTATCATTGTTAACAACATGGTGTTAACAATGATATTAATGCTGTTTAGTATCATTGTTAACAACATGGTGTTAACAATGATGTTAATGATGTTTAGTATCATTGTTAACAACATGGTGTTAACAATGATGTTAATGATGATTAGTATCATTGTTAACAACATGGTGTTAACAATGATATTAATGATGTTTAGTATCATTGTTAACAACATGGTGTTAACAATGATGTTAATGATGATTAGTATCATTGTTAACAACATGGTGTTAACAATGATATTAATGATGTTTAGTATCATTGTTAACAACATGGTGTTAACAATGATGTTAATGATGATTAGTATCATTGTTAACAACATGGTGTTAACAATGATATTAATGCTGTTTAGTATCATTGTTAACAACATGGTGTTAACAATGATATTAATGATGTTTAGTATCATTGTTAACAACATGGTGTTAACATGATGTTAACAACATGATGAGACAATGTTCTTTCAATGTCGAAACAAAATGTACAATTTTTGTTGTAGTTTTTACATGTTCTCACGTAATAATTAATAATATGTGTGTGTGTTTCTCAAATATTGTCTGTCTGTCTTACTATTTATATTTTTCTCGTTGTAGCATCGCACAAATTATTTAATAATTATTCGTTTCATTTAAAATGAAATAAAATAAAATCACATGGTCCACCGTCCATATGGTTTGTATCAACGGCAAGCGGTTTTACGTCCGCGGGGCTGAGCTTCCCCCCCAGCAAAATTGTACTTGCTAACTTGCCTAGTTTTATCTCTTTTTTTTTTTTTTTTGGTGACATTTTTTTCTTCGTGTTTTTACGATCTAACAATATTGTTTTCTTTCTTTCTTTCCTTCAACGCTCTCCCTTTCATTCTTTTTTCTCTTTCCCTATCACTCTTTCTCTCTTGCTCTTTCTTCCTCTCTCCCTCTCTATCTCATTTTTCTCTTTTTCTATCTTTTTCTGTCTCTCTTTCTCTCTCTCTCTCTCTCTCTCTCTCACACACACACACACACACACAAATACTATCTCTCTTTAATTTTTTTGGTTCTTTTTGTTGGAGAGTACGTTGTCTCTTCTTTTTTTGTACCTATTACGATTGTTGTCTTATGGTGTTTGTTCGCTGTTCATTGCGAACCAACAAACATAATTCTCCCCACGCTTCCACCGAATTTCCTCCCCTCTGAGCCCTCTCTTTAACAAACGCTTCATCTTATCGGACATCTCCTGTTGGGTAGGTATGGGTTATTGAAAACATATTTAGGACAAATTTTGTTTGCTCGAGTGATTTTGGTGGATTCGAGTCAAATTTGAGAAAGATGATCTTCAGCGAGAGCCAGAAAAGAAAAAAAAAGTAATTATACCCAGCAAAGACACACCCGGCGGCAGTTAGTAGAAACTCAGTAACTAAAACTGGCTAACCTCCTGCTGTATATCTCGAGATTCTTGACAAAATCCAAAGAAGGATCTGCAACGTAATCGATCCTGATCTGGCATCTCGACTTCAGTTACTTTCTCACCGACATGATGTGGCTCTTCGGTTTTCCAGAAATATTCTTTTTAAAGAAGGTTACAAGATTGGATGTGCGTTATGGTGCTAGATGTGCGTTGTAGTGCAGTGGATATCGGCCCGAAACGAGAAATCGGGAAGACGAGTTCGAATTCCAGTTGAATTGCTTGCATTCACTTACGCACAAATATCCTTGGGAAAGGTATTAATCAGTCTCTTCCATCCAGTTATGGGTTAAATAATAGGACAGACTGGGTTCTATAGCCTTGGTCGGCAACCAGTCTACCGCAGAAAGTAATGGCAACCTACTGCGGGTTAATCTTCTGCCCAGTCAGTCATGTCTAGAAAGAGACATGATCGCCCAAAGCGTGTATCACGTATGGCACTTAACTGACTGACTAAATATAATAGTTAGAAACATGATTAAGGCTTCTACTGGGCATAAAGTGGGGTATCGGTTTTCTATTGTTATGAAGTAATAAACTGATCCCCCCTCTAATTACTACTTAATAAAATAATACATGTCTTCTCCCTCTAGCTATGTGTCAAATAACAGGACAGATTGGATTCTATAGCCTTGGCTGGCAACCAGTCTACCGCAGAAAGTTATGGCAACCTACTGCGGGATAATCTTCGGCTCAGACACTCTTTAGAGACATGATCGCCCAGAGCGTGTATCACGTATGCCACTAAACTGACTGACTAAATATAATAGTTAGAAACATGATTAAGGCTTCTACTGGGCATAAAGTGGGTGATTGTTTCTCTATTGTTATGAAGTAATAAGCTGATCCTCCTCTAATTTACTACTTAATAATAATATACATATCTTCTTCCTCTAGCTATGAGTCAAGTAACAGAACAAATTGGGTTATATAGCCTTGTTTGGCAACCAGTCTACCGCAGAAAGCAAT
This sequence comes from Ascarosepion bandense, assembly GCA_037127315.1. NCBI lineage: Eukaryota > Metazoa > Mollusca > Cephalopoda > Sepiida > Sepiidae > Ascarosepion > Ascarosepion bandense. The sequence continues at coordinate 868,218 of JBBBDQ010032678.1, read as the reverse complement.
GGCAACCTACTGTGGGATAATCTTCTGCCCAGTCAGTCATGTCTCTTTCGAGACATGATCGCCCAAGCGTGTATCACGTATGGCACTTAACTGACTGAATAGTGAGAAGGTTGATTTTGTCAGATTTTGCTGAATTTTTTTATTATTATTTTTTCTTCAAAAATGTTTTATGGTAGCAATCTTTTTCCTTCAAAAATGTATTGTTGGTAATAGTTTTAATTCAAAACGTATATTTTTCTATAAAAGTCTATTTTTATACTTTCATAAAGTTTTGACGTCAGTTTGAAGGTCAAACTATTTGCCCATAGCTGGGACCCTAACAGGTGCTACCACCCCGGGTCAGGGGGTGCCTAGGAACAACAGTAATTAAGAGGTGGTTTCAACCTACTGCTGGATAATCTTCTGCCCAGTCAGTCACGTCTCTTTCAAGATATGAACCCCCAAAACGTGCAACACGTATCGCACTTAACTGACTGACCGAATATAATAGTTAGGAACATGATTAAGGCTTCTACTGGGCATAACGTGGGGGATCAGTTTTCTCTTGTTATGAAGTAATAAACTGATCACCCACTAATTACTACTTAATAATATAATACATATCTTCCCCCTCTAGCTATGAGTCAAATAACAGGACAGATTGGGTTATATAGCCTTGGCTGGCAACCAGTCTACCGCAGAAAGTAATGGCAACCTACTGCGAGATAATCTTCTGCCCAGATATTCATGGTCACCCAGAGCATGTATCAGGTATGTCACTTAACTGTCTGACTGACAAGATTCGCAAATAGGCCCCACTCTTTTTTTTTTTTAATCGTATCACCCCGAGCAAGGCGGTAACGCCACTGATGTGCAGGGGGCTACGTAATAGTGAAAAAATTGGAAAAGAGAAAGCCGGAAACCACATCCTAAACAGGGAACAAGGGATGAGCCTCTTAATCTGTTCAATAGACGTGGGTGGAGTGTGAACTGGGCGATAGATATATCTATATACTCCAATTGAAAAGAAAAGTGAAAAGATTGGAAAAGAGAAAGCCGGAAACCACATCCTAAACAGGGAACAAGGGATGAGCCTCTTAACCTGTTCAATAGACGTGGGTGGAGTGTGAACTGGGCGATAGATATATCTATATACTCCAATTGAAAAGAAAAGTGAGAAGATTGGAAAAGAGAAAGCCGGAAACCACATCCTAAACAGGGAACAAGGGATGAGCCTCTTAACCTGTTCAATAGACGTGGGTGGAGTGTGAACTGGGCGATAGATATATCTATATACTCCGATTGAAAAGAAAAGTGAAAAGATTGGAAAAGAGAAAGCCGGAAACCACATCCTAAACAGGGAACAAGGGATGATCCTCTTAACCTGTTCAATAGACGTGGGTGGAGTGTGAACCAGGCGATAGATATATATATATACTCCAATTGAAAAGAAAAGTGAAAAGATTGGAAAAGAGAAAGCCGGAAACCACATCCTAAACAGGGAACAAGGGATGAGCCTCTTAATCTGTTCAATAGACGTGGGTGGAGTGTGAACTGGGCGATAGATATATCTATATACTCCAATTGAAAAGAAAAGTGAAAAGATTGGAAAAGAGAAAGCAGGAAAATCCTAAACAGGGAACAAGAGATGAGCCTCTTAACCTGTTCAATAGACGTGGGTGGAGTGTGAACTGGGCGATAGATATATCTATATACTCCAATTGAAAAGAAAAGTGAAAAGATTGGAAAAGAGAAAGCAGGAAAATCCTAAACAGGGAACAAGGGATGAGCCTCTTAACCTGTTCAATAGACGTGGGTGGAGTGTGAACTGGGCGATAGATATATCTATATACCCCAATTGAAAAGAAAAGTGAAAAGATTGGAAAAGAGAAAGCAGGAAAATCCTAAACAGGGAACAAGGGATGAGCCTCTTAACCTGTTCAATAGACGTGGGTGGAGTGTGAACTGGGCGATAGATATATCTATATACTCCAATTGAAAAGAAATGTGAAAAGATTGGAAAAGAGAAAGCAGGAAAATCCTAAACAGGGAACAAGAGATGACCCTCTTAACCCGTTCAATTTTTAATGATGAACTAGCTAAATGCAACCGTCAATTCTACTTTAACAGTTTTTTTTCTCGCACTTCCCACCTGTGGAACTCTCTTCCGATTTATTTCCTCTTTAACTACAATTTTCAAAAGTTTAAACACAATATCAATCGCTATCTTCTGTGTTCTTGAAAACCCTTCTTTTATTATCTGTTTCACTCTCTGCAACATGCTGAGTTCGTGTGGCATTATCGCCTCGGAGTGAAATGATTATTTTTAAAAATACGTCCATTTTTTAAACAATAAACTGAATTTTTTCCTATCGTTGACCGAATACAAAACCCATGAGCCAAGGTTTACTAAATTGGGATGTCGTAAGATCGTTCAGGTATGTGACAAGAGTAAAATATACACTGCCGGACATAATTATTAGGCCATCCCAGTTTTTTAAAAGAAATTATGTATTTCATACTGTTTTTAGTATTTATTGCCAAGTGGAAAATTCTAAATGGGAATAGAATGCTTCTTTTGTTATTATTACTTTGCAAAATTTTACAAGGCGAATAGCGACAATTTACCCATCGTACCCTGTAGATTATATATATATATATATATTTTAATCATATCACCCCAAGCAAGGCGAAAACGCCACTGATGCGCAGGGGGCTACGTAAGAGTGAAAAGATTGGAAAAGAGAAAAACCAGAAACCACATCCTAAACAGGAAACAAGGGATGAGCCTCTTCACCTGTTCAATAGACGAGGGGGGAGTGTGAACCGGGCGATAGTTTAGTCTAACTACTCCAATTGAAAAAATAATAAAATAAAATAAAAAGAGTGAAAAATTGGAAAAGAAAAAAAACCGGAAACCACATCCTAAACAGGAAACAAAGGATGGGCCACTTCACCTGTTCAATAGACGTGGGTGGAGTGTGAATCGGGCGATAGTTTAGTCTATCTATTCCAATATATATATATATATTTATATATACACTACTGGCCATAATTATTAGGCCATTCCATTTTTTTTTTAAGTAAATGATGTATTTCATACTATTTTTAGTATTTATTGCCAAGTGGATAATTCTAAATGAAAATAGAATGGTTCTTTTGTTATTATTATTTTGGAAAATTTTACAAAGCAAATAGCGACAATTTACCCATCGAACTCTGCAGATTATATATATATATCTATATATATACACTACTGGCCATAATTATTAGGCCATCCCAGTTTTTTTTTTAATAAATGATGTATTTCATACTATTTTTAGTATTTATTGCCAAGTGTATAATTCTAATTGGGAACAGAATGGTTCTTTTGTTATTATGACTTTGCAAAATTTCACAAGGCAACCAGGAAGCCTTTGTTTCGGCCAGCGCCAATAAGAAGAAGAGACTGGCATGGGGAAGAGAGCACAAAAACTGGACACCAGAACAGTTCATTTGGTGGACATATTATTGTGCAGTATTAAAAAAGAAAAAATTAAAAGATCACATGAAAAATTACATAAAAACTAAACCATCACATCTTGTCTATCATACATACACGCACACACACATATACACTACCAGCCATAATTATTAGGCCACCTAGGTTTTTAAAAGAAATTATGCATTTGATATTTTTAGTGTTTTTTGTCAAGTGGATAATTCTAAATAAAAATAAAATTGTTCTTTTGTTAATACATCACTGGAAAATATATAAACTTATAGAATCAGCACATATGCTATGCCATAAAAATCTCCTAAGCCGGCCAAGCATAGACATGAATAAAATATAGAAATCAGTAACACACAAAATGTTAGAGAAAACAATAATAACAACAAAAAATTGTATTATGAGCCCTGGTAAAATGATTAGATTTATAATTCTTAAAAGTTCATACACTTGTGATCCCTAAGAACACATGGCTCTGTCGATAATTTAAGCGTTGGTTGAAGTAATCCAGTGTTTTAACCCAAAGAGTTGTGAGTTCACTACCTGACCAGAGGAGAGAGAGATGAACAAGAACTCGGAGAGTTGAGTTACTAAATAGAAATAACTGAAACGGAGATGCTTAGAAGAGGCATGGCATGTGGAACTAGAACAATCTACTCTGATGGACGAAATAAAAGGTTCCAACGTATATCACCGACAGAAGGCCAGAGCATACAACGGCCGAAAACGTCGTGAATATGACTATAAATATTAGGGCGATAGTCCGAACAATGTAAATAGCGTAAACATGTTCTAATTAGTATTATTATTTGGTCTAGAAAGCTGTTCAAAAATATATGAGAATTATTATCTTATGATGATGTCTGGATGTCATATGAGAGATATAGTACACTCAAATACTAAACAACTACATCTGTATTATTAAATTTCTAGTACACCTCAGATGCTAGATATGTATTGCCGGTGAGAGCATTAGCCTCCTGAAATCACCAGCACCTTGCGCAGTATAATTTATTGTTATATTTTATGAATTTACGTGGGAAAATGGGATTATCAAACATCGATTATATCTATCCCTTCCTATGGTTCCCAACCCGGGCTCATTACCAGTGGGGTAATGAGCCCATATTTTGGGGGTAATGGATGTTTGGTTTGGGAACTTCAGCACAATATTGCTTCATTTTGTGGGAAATTGAAACTATGCACCAGACGTATTGGAAAGGGAATTTTTGCACAATTTTCTGCATTGGATGCCTTCCTTGATAAAGTTAATTTTGAAGACATCCTCAACCACATGAAGGCAGACATCAGTGATCAACTATATAGCCTCTTGGAAAACTTACGTAAGTACTTTCCAAACTTGAATAATTCCAACAATGAATGGGTAAGAAATCCATATCTTGTGAGTGAAGATATCATTTCTGATGAGGACTATCCAGCAAAATAAGATTTTCTCACACTCAGGATGAACAATGCATGGAAGCTTTTGTTTGAGACCAAGTCTGGTCTAGACACCTTTTGGATCTCTCGACTGTAGGATATTCCAACACTAGCCTCTGGAGCAGTACAAATTCTTATAGGATTTCTAACCACTTATGTATATGAACAAGCTTTTTCTACTGTACTTGAAATGAGGACTAAGAAACGTAGCAGACTCAACGTGACAAACTACGCCTGAATAGCCCTTTCAGTCACAAATCCAAGAATAAATAAACTGGCACAGGCAATACAAGCTCAACATTCACATTAAGAATCACGGCTAGGTTACGGCTACTATACCTCTGATTATTATAGATTGGCACTATTGTAATGAATAATTTCCATTAACTTTGTCTGCTTTTAATGTATGAAAATATAATTACTTTTTTTCTTATATTGCAGGTATTTGTTCATTGGAGTTGTGGATAATAGTGAAATTGTATTTTTGGGTAAACGCAGCAAAAAGGTTGGGAACCTAAAATTTTTATCAAGTATTTCAAAAGGTTTAACTTTTTTCATCATTTCACCACAAGCAAGTCTGTAAGGCAGCTAAGACACCAAGGATTAGTGAGGATAAAAGAATATGAGAAAGAGAAAGCGTTATTAAGTAAACCTACAATAAAAGAAAAAGGAAAGAATATAGAAGATAACGATTTAAACTGCATTTAAATTATGGTAATCAAATCTGACTGGAACGAAAGAAGCCGGAAAAGAGTCCTATGAATGCTAGAGAAGAATATGTTAGCATAGAACTTATGGTTACATATAACCATTTCAACTGTAATCTGATGAGACCTGTCTGCCAATCTAGTATTTCGTGTAAATTCGTACATCTGAGTTATCAAAGAGGAGAGCTCATCAGAGCAATTACCAAGAAAATATTTATAGAAACAGCATGGAAATATACGTTACGAGGTTGAAAAAAGACTAAAGCCGAATCGCCATTAAATAGTCTCATCTTTACTATCAAATATTTTGGTTAAAATAGCAACGTTTTTACTATCAAATGCCTTAAATAGTCTAAATAGCATTGTCTTTATCGTTAAATGACTTAAATAGCCTCATCTTTACTATTAAATATCTTCGTCTAAATAGCATCGGTTTTGTTATTAAAAGTTTTAAATAGCCTAAATAGCATTGTCATTATCGCTAAATAATTTAAATATCCGCATCTTTACTATTAAATATTTTAGTCTAAATGGCATCGTTTTGCTATTAAATACTTTAAATAGCCTAAATAGCATTGTCATTATCGTTAAATGACTTACATATCCTCATCTTTACTATTAAATATCTTGGTCTAAATAGCATCTTTTTGCTATTAAAAGCTTTAAATAGCCTAAATAGCATTGTCATTATCGTTAAATGACTTAAATATACTCATCTTTAAGCAACGTTGAGCCTGGTCAGTACTTACGTGGGTGACCACTTGGGAATACCAGGTGCTGTTAGCGTTCACGGATGTGCGTTGTGGTGCGGTGGATGTCGGCTTGGAGGGGGAAATCGGTGAGCCGAGTTCCAATTTCAGTCGAGCACACTGCACTCACTTGCGCACTAGTACCCTTGGGAAAGGTATTAATCCGTCCGTTCCCTCCAGTTATGGGTTAAATAATGGGGTAGGACTTGGGACCCTGCCCTTAAACAAATCCCAATGAGACTTGCTCCGTCAGGGAGGAAGCCCGCTCAACCCGACTAGGGTGAATGCGGCATACATACATACATACATCTTTACTATTAAATATCTTAGTCTAAATGGCATCGTTTTTGCTATTAAAAGCGTTAAATAGCCTAAATAGCATTGTCATTATCGTTAAATGATTTGAATATCCTCATCTATACTCTGCTTTCATATAGAAGTCATGAACGATGTACATTCACTCAAAAAAATCTACATTATCAACTACATATCGCTGTTTCCCAAATCAACAATTAAAAATGGCTTCAAGTGAATGGATCCTCAAAATCGTAAAGAAAAATTCTTCATTATAACTTACAGGCAAGCGCTGCATACTTTTAAAGATCTTTACCAAACAAAAAAAAGAAAAAGAAGAAAACACCAAAAACTTTCAAGACTCTCAACAGTAGCAACAACTAAAGTGGATGACACATGGAAATAATGATAAAATCAAGAGGTTTAAACTCCACTCTACTTTAAACTAAAGTTTTAAAAGTTCACTGTCCTCTTAGACGATCTTTCTCTACAAAATTTCTGCTGTTCATCTCAGTGTTCCCGACAGGCTCCAAAAGAGAATCTGTAATGTGATAGGTTCCAACTTGGCGGCTCGACTCCAGCCACTTCTACACCGGCCTTATGTTGCTTCCTTCTGTCTATTCTACAAATATTGTAATTTCATGGCTTCTGCTCTGACGAACTTAACTCACTGGTGCCCCCGCCACAAGAATTTACTCGTGCAACCAGATTGGCAACAAGATCCCACCCATTTACAGTTAGATCAACCAAATGCAGCTGACAATTCTACTCCAGCAACTTCTTCTCTCTCACTCTCTGCCTGTGGAACTCCCTTCCATATACTGGATCAGTTTATTACTTGATAACAATAGAAAACATCACTTTATAACATTGCTCTATTGCTCTTTCTATGCAAAGTGCTCAGACGAACTACATTAGTTGCACAAGTTCTCCGATTCACGAGTAGAATCCACCATGCTAGGTTCCTTGTAGCGAATGACCCACATTCTTTTCACACCACACCGGTGAGAAGCAAATTCCACTTGAGCAAATTCTACCCGTGAACCGCTGGTCTGTGTAAGCGAGCCCCAAGAGAATTCTTTCCCGATCACGACAATCTTAAACTTTTCAAGTTAAGTGTTAACTATTTATCCACTAGACTCCAGTCTAATATAAATCACCCTGTATATCTTGTTCTTTTCTTTTCTCTCTAACTTCGCAACTGTCATCACACTTGTATTTCCAGCCTTCTCTTGCCCTTTCTCTGACACCCCCTGTAACTGGTTCGTCTTTCTCTTTACTCTAATCCTATCTAATCTTTTTCTCTTATGTAGCTCCCTGCGCATCAGTGGCGTTATCGCCTTGCATGGGGTGAAACGATTAAAAAAAAGATAATTAAGATAACTCGTATATGGCCTGGTGTCCCTGCTGTTCATCTCAGTGTTCCCGACAGGCTCCAAAAGAAAATCTGTAATGTGATAGGCCCAGACTTGGCGGCTCGACTCCAGCCACTTTTCCACCGGCCTGATGTAGCTTCCCTCTGTCTATTCTACAAATATTGTAATTTCATGGCTTCTGCTCTGACGAACTTAACTCACTGGTGCCCCTACCACAAGAATTTACTCATGCAACCAGATTAGCAACAAGGTCCCACCCATTTACAGTTAGATCAACCAAATGCAGCTGACAGTTCTACTCCAGCATCTTCTTTTCTCGCACTTCCCGCCTTTCTATATACGTGCTTTCCTGACGGCTACAACCTTCAGGAATTCAAATGCAATGCCAATGCCTATTTTTTATTCACTTGACTCCAGTTCTTTTTACATCACCCTGTATATCTTGTTCTTTTTCTTTCTTTCTACCTTCGCAACTGTCTTCACACCTGTGTTCCCATCTTTCTCTTGCTCCCTTCTCTGACATCCCTTGTAACTGGTTCGTCTTTCTCTTCACTCTCCTCCTGTCTAAACTTTATGTAGCCCCCTGGGCATCAGTGGCGGTACCGCCTTGCTTGTGGTGAAACGATTAAAAAAAACATTTATAAGTTTTCTTCTTAACTGTTTCGTAGGTTGTATTGTAGTCTATTGCTACTGTCTTCATTTTTATTCACACTAGCAACGTTACATTCTTGGCCTGTTCCCAGACTAGGCTAGATATGTGTACCTAATGCGGGGGGTAATCTAGCAGATCGTCTGGGTAACGCGCTGTGTTGTTTTTTCCAAATGTAGCCTCGAGGAAAATGCTTGGCTGGGTTCATATCTCTAGTAAAATTTGACACAATTTGATAAAACGTTTTTTACATTTTTTACAGACATTTTTTTATTTGGGATATAAGACGCTCACCTTAGGTAAAGCGTTCCTTGACGTTCCCAAAACCCCTTATTCTTTTATATGAACTCTTTTAAATAAATATAAGTATGCACGTTTTGAGTTTCAATTTTGTTTAACAGCATATCAACACCTCTGTGGGTTATTTATTGCTAAAAATGTAGGGTTTTAAGGTACTGTTTTTAATGTTCGGTTATAGTGAGAAGGTTGATTTAGTTATATTTTGATTAAATTTTTTTATTTTATTTTAGAAAACAGGTGTCTCTATTTTAGAAAACAGGTTTTGTATTCAAAAATGTATTGCTGGTGATAATTTGTTTCTTTCAAAAATGCATTATGGCAATTATTCTTCTTTTTTTTTTTCATTTTTCCTTCAGAAATGTGTTATGGTAACAACATTCTCTTTAAAAATGTATCGTTGGCAATATTTTTTATAATCATATCACCCGAAGTAAGTCATTTTACTGCCACTGTTTTTCAGGAGGTTACAGAGGAGGAAAGTTATGAGAAAGAGTGACAGTTTATAGAGGGTGTCAGGAAGTGGGTGACAGAAAGATGAGAATACTGATGAAAGTGGAGTGGACAGAGAGAGAATGCAAGTCAATGAGATAGGAGATGACTCTACATTTAAATTCTTGGAGATTGTCGCTGTCGGGGAAGCAAGTAAATGGAATGGAATTCCACAGAGGGGAAGTGCGAGAAAAGAAGCTGTTAGAGTAGAATTTGCGTTTACAAGTTATTGGTTTTACAGTAAAAGGGTGGGACCTACTTGCTAATCTTGTGGCTCGAGTAAATTTATATGTAGGGGTCACCAGTGAGCTAAGTACATCAAAGCAGAAGCCGTAGAAGTTTCTGTAGAAGAGACACGGGAAGCCAGATTTCGCCTGTGAGAAAGTGACTGTGTCTGAGCTGCCAGGTTAGGATCTATCACATTACAAGTCGGGATCTATTACAATACTTTCCAGGTATTTAAATTTCTATACTTGCTTGATTTTATAATGCCGGACCTTTAAATGGCATCTGGGTTTTTTTTTATTTTGTTGATGACCATGCATTCAGTTTTCCACCTTAACAATGGATTAAATAGCCTCACCAAGCCTCAATTAGCCAAGCAGAGTGAGTACAGATACACACCTCAAGTCGAAACAGGCATAATTATTACTATTATTGCATTACTAAAATTCTTGTTCATTTCTACTCACTCCGTACAAACAATATTGTGTTATTATATGTATTATTAATAATAATATTATTATATAAGTGTAAAAAGATACTTAACGAAGCTAAGATGTTATTTGCTGCCAGAATGAAGCAACGCATAGCATCCTCTAAGTTCGGCGCCAAAGACTACTGGCGACTCTGTAAAAGTCCACAATACCCCCACTAATCAACAACTTTGAGGTCCTCACCTCCTCAGCGGACAAGGCTGAATGCTTTACCTGCAGATTCTCGAACAATTTGAGTCTGGACTCGTTTGGAGTTTCTGCACCCGACTTCTTACCTAGAACTGAGGCTCAACTGAATGACGTCCACATTACACCCTCACTTGTCTCTAAGATAATCTCAAAAATGGACCCTCACAAAGCGAGCGGAGGGGACGGAATCCCAATCATAGTCTTAAAGAAATGTGCCCCTGAACTCTCCTCTGTCCTTTCTAAGCTCTACAACTTCTGCCTATCTGCTTCCTGTTGTCCTGCCTGTTGGAAATCTTCCTCTGTAGTTCCTATATTTAAAAACACTGGAGAACCCTCGGACCCCGCAAATTACCGCCCTATCAGCCTTCTTCCGATCTTTGGCAAAGTGTTCAAAGCCCTTATCAACGCCGAGGTGGTTCAGCATCTCACAGCACACAGGCTCCTCTCAGATAAACAGTATGGTTTCCGCTACACTAGGTCTACTGCTGATATGCTAACGACCATCACCGAGTATATATACCAGGCACTCGACAGGAATGGCGAAGCCCGAACCGTTACCTTGGATATCTCTAAAGCGTTCGACAGAGTTTGGCACGTTGGCTTTCTACGCAAACTACGGAGCTATGGTATAACTGGACATTTGTTTGACGTAATCCAGTCTTTCCTCTCTAACCGCACATTGAAGGTGGTATTAAACGGACATGCCTCCCAGAACTACATCAAGACTCTACCCTAGGTCCTACGCTCTTTTGATCTACATTAATGATCTCCCTGATACCATAATATCCCAAGTAGGTATGTACGCCTATGACACCACAGTTTATTCTCGCCTCGATCAAAAATCTGGTGTAGGCGACAAAGTTAACCTTGCAGCCGAGCTCGAAAAGGACCTCCAATCCGTAGTGGGGTAAGAAATGGCTCGTAAATTTTAATGCTTCTAAAACGAAGCTACTATCAATTAACCATCATAGAGATTCGCACCTACCTCCCATTAGCATGGACCAGGCTTGCCTCCCAGAGAGTAAAACACTACGCCTCCTTGGTCTCACACATTCAGCGGACCTCAAGTGGAATGACAATATCGAATCCATTGCTAAATCTGCTGCCATGAAAGTCGGTTCTCTGTGCAGGGCCCGGAAGATTTTTCCGTCTGAGTCTATCCTGCACATATATAAATCTACCATCCGCCCGTGCATTGAATACTGCTGCCATATCTGGTCGGGTACCTCTGCTACTCTCCTCGGGCTTCTCGATAAGGTACAGCGGAGGGTCTGTAATGTAATCGATATCGACTTGGCAGACCGCCTCTTAGTCTCTCTCTCACCGGCGCAACGTGGCTTCCCTGTGCCTCTTCTATAAATACTTTCACGGCTTCGATGAACTTAGATCACTGGTGCCCCCTAGGTACGAATTTGCACGAGATACTACATTAGCAACTAGATCCCACCCTTTTACAGTGAAACCGATAAAATGCAACCGCAACCTCTGCTCCAACAGTTTCTTCTCTCGCACTTCACGACTGTGGAACTCCCTTCCACATGATTGCTTCCCCGACAGCTACAATCTCCAGGAGTTTAAATGTAAGGTCAATAGATATCTCCTAACACACTAACTCGCTCACATTCTTTCAAACACTCTTCCCATCTACCCTAACCTCATCCTCGGTATCCTTACCCATCTATCACTTTCCTTCTGACATTTCCTATATCTAACCACTCCTTCTCTGTACCTTCTCCTATGTAGCCCCATGCGCAATAGTGGCAGTGGAATGCCTTGCTTGGGGTGAAATGATTTTTAAAAAAGTATTATATTATTAATATATGCCGACGTATCTCACTACCTCATACAGATAGCAGCTTCCGCAAAATATTTGCAGCGCGAAGCCACGAAGACCTCTAAAGCGATGGAATATTAGGCTTTATTACGAATTTCTTACTATAGGCTCGATGGCATGGTATGTTATTATATTTTTCATCATAATTCGATTTCTGCTATGGTTGCCCTACCTACAAAGTCTGCCGAAAGACCTAAGGCAGGTCGTGGTGTGTTGTTATGGCTCCATTTCATGTTTTTTATATCTCCCCTATCATCCCTAGCGTTACATAGACAAAGCTCTCTTTAGTGTGTTGGCTGTACTTAACAAGACATTTTTTTGTATATCTCTTAAGCTGGGGTTTCCAGGAATTCTTTCAATGTGTTGTTTTGTTCCATTTCTTATCATTCCAAGTGCACCTACTATCACTGGCACAACTCTTGTTTTCAATTTCCACAATTTATTTTCTATTTCAATTTCTAGGTCTGTATATTTTGACAGTTTTTCGAATTCTTTGGTTGCTATGTTACAATCCGCTGGACAAGCCATGTCAATTAATAGGCAAGTTTTTTCTTTTTGGTTTTTAACAATAATGTCCGGCCTATTTTTTTCAACTTTTCTGTCTGTGTAGATGATGTAATTCCATAGAATGGTGACATCTTCTATTCCTGTAACCGTTGTTGGGTGATGTTCATACCAGTGTTTGTTTACATATTTTCCATAGCGTTTGCACATTGTCCAGTATAAATATTGCCCCACTCTATCGTGACGATTTTTATATTCATTTGGGGCAAGTACAGAACATCATGAGATTAGATGGTCTATTGTTTCTTGGTGTTTATCACAGAACCTGCATTTTGGATCCACATTATTATGTATAATATTTGTCTGAAAGTTCCTAGTGAAAAGACTTTGGTCTTGCGCTGCAAGAATAAAGCCTTCAGTCTCAGACTTTAATCCAGATGCAACTTTAACCAACTTTATCAACATTGGATTTATTGGCACGTTCTGGATAATGGCCATGCAGAGGTTTGTCTTGCCAGCGTTGATTCATCTGTTCAAGAGCATTATCCTTGGTTTTCTTTTTCATATTTTTACCGCAATAATTGGTTCTTGGCTTCTGTTTTGCTTTTCTACAGAATCTACTGACTGTAAACCTTGTTTGTATTTATGCCATCTTTCATAATTGAATATTTTTTCTTTCTGTTTTCATGTTGTTTGACTAATTGTATCATCCAGTTTATTATTATTATGTCACTTTTCATCATATTTCGATTTCTGCTATGGTTGCACTACCAACCAAGTCAACGGAAAGAGCTAAGGCAGGTCGTGGCGTGTTGTTATGGCTCCATTTCATGTTTTTTTTATCTCCCCTATCATCCCTAGCGTTACATAGACAAAGTTTTACTTCGTGTGTGGGCTGTACTTAACAAGACAATTTTTTGCAGATCTTTTAAACTGGGGTTTCCAGGAATTCTTTCAATGTGTTGTTTTGTTTCATTTCTTTTTCATTCCAAGTGCATCTACTATGACTGATACTATCCTTGCTTACAAGTTTTACATTTTTTTATATTTCAATTTCCAGGTCTTTATATTTTGATAGTTTTTTCAAATTTCTTGATTGCTACGTTACAATCCGCTGGATAAGCCATATCAATTAATAGGCAAGTTTTTGCTTTCTGTTTTTTGGCAATAATGTCTGGCCTATTTGCTTCAATTTTTCTCTGTGTGGATGGTGTAATCCCATAGAATAGTGACATCTTCTATTTCTGTAACCGGTGCTGGGTGATGTCCATACCAGTGCTTGTTTACAGATTTGCCATAGTGTTTGCACATTGTCCAATGTATTATTATTATTGTTATTATTATTTGGTTTATGTTCAGTACGATCTCTTAAGTGGTACTAACCAGAATATATACTGAGGTCCATTTTAATTCTCCATGAAAAAATATATGTATATTGACATTTCCAAGCGATTAAGATCACAAGCCTTGCGTGCCAAGACTCCTCGACCACCGGAAGATTCACTATCACTATTATTATTATTACTAGTAGTAGTAGTAGTAGTAGTAGTAGTAGTAGTTGCTTTCTATTTAGTACAATCCCTTCAGTGTATTAACCGGAATTTATACTGACGCTCATTTTAATTCAACAATTTAAAATATTCATATTTGTTTATATTTCTGAGAATGAAGTAGTATTTACAGTATTTACATTATTCGGACTGTTGTCCACATCTTTGTTGCCGTTTGTACGACGTTTAATAATAGATCATTATATTTGTCTATATTTCTGAGATGAGGTACTATTTACAGTATTTACATAATTCGGCCTATTGTTCTCATCTTTGTTGCCATTTGTACGACGTTTAAAAATAGATCATTCTATTTGTTTATATTTCTGAGATGAGGTAGGATTTACAGTATTTACATTATTCGGACTATTGTCCTCATCTTTGTTGCCATTTGTACGACGTTTAAAAATAGATCATTCTATTTGTTTATATTTCTGAGATGAGGTATTATTTACACTATTTACATTATTCGGACTATTGTCCTCATCTTTGGTGCCATTTGTACGACGTTTAATAATAGATCATTCTATTTGTCTATATTTCTCAGATGAGGTAATATTTACATTATTCGGACTATTGTCATCATCTTTGTTGCCATTTATACGACGTTTAATAATAGATCATTCAATTTGTCTGTATTTCTGAGATGAGGTAATATTTACATTATTCGAAATATTGTCCTCATTTTTTTCGCTATTTGTACGACGTTTAATAATAGATCTTTCTATTTGTCTATATTTCTGAGATGATGTGGTATTTACAGTATTTACATTATTCGGACTATTGTTCTTATCTTTGTTGCCATTTGTACGACATTTCGTCCGTTGTACGCTCCGGCCTTCTTCAGGTGCTAAGAATTTCGAACCGAACATTTTATTACAATCACTGGGGTATATTACCTCCATTCTTTTGTCTAGAACCTTTTTATGAGTCATGAGTCTATTATGTACATGTTGATACTTCCAATCCATTTTGATCACAAGCCATGAGAGTCATTACTGCTAGAGCATCAGGACATTTATTATTATTATTATTATTATTATTATTATTATTTGCCTTCAGTTTAGTACAATCCCTTAAGTAGTACTAACCAGAATATATGTTGATGCCCCCAGAAAAGAAACTAGTGGATTCCTGGAGAGAGGGGTAGAAGATAAAATAACCATCTACTACAAAAAGACCAAGGGTATGATCCTCAACAAAAGAAAATTCTCTATATGAAAGTTTCAAATTGGAGATGTCAAGATCAAGCAAGTCAATCAGTTAGTTAAGTGCTAACGAAATACACGCTTAGGCGATCATGTCTCTTTCGAGATATGATTGACCGGACATAAGATTTTCCCGCATTAAGTTACCATTATTTCTGCGTTAGACTGGTTGTCAACCAAGGGATTACAACTCAATCTCTCCTGCTATTTAACCCATAGTTTGAGGGAAGAGACGTATGAATACCTTATTCAAGAGTATTTGCTCGGAAGGGAATGTAACAAATTCAACTGGAATTTGAACTCTGCTCTCCAATTTCTCGTTCCGAGCCGGTATCTACTGCACACAGCGCATATCAAGCAGATACAAATGTTTAAATATCTGGAAAGTAATTTAATAGAGTATGGAAAATGTGACACTGACATTCGAATCCGCATTAGACTATACCAGCGGTCGGCAACCCCCGGCCCGCGGACCACATCCGGCCCTCGAGTAATTCTTGTCCGGCCCACTACCTTACTCTGGACACGATATAAATATAGATAAACCAAACCAAAGTGACAGTTGATAGTCTAAATATATTGCGTCGAAATTAAAAAATATATTTCTTTTTAGCTGGAGAATGTGTTTTACCTTTATTTTTTATTTGTAGGGATCGCCAAAATTAGCGTACGGCCTCACTTTCACTTTTTCTGTAAAATTCCTTTCGTGAGCGGGCACTTTTAAATGAATATTAAATAGTGTTTTCTACTGATTTTAATGAAATTTTTTTTCAATGCTGATTTATGAAACATTTATTTTTAAGATGTAATATTTTTTTAACAAAATTCCCGTCAGATATTTTCTCTTTTTCATGCTCTAGAACCCTGTTTTTTTATCGGATTGAGAAAGAGGTGAAATACTTTTTGCAACTCCGAAATTTTTCGCTTCCTGGTAAAGTTCCTTTTTTATGTCAATAAAAACAAGAAAAAAATCAAAATACGTTTTCCAAGGCAAAAGTTATTGAAAATAATTTCCAAATCATTTCAAAATTGTATATAAAATCAATTTTTATATATTATATATTTTTTCCTCCATGACACTAGAGCCATAACTGTTTGACCCTCCTCCATGACTCGACATGGCTTTTTGGCCCTCACTCTCAGACCCCTGGACTATACAAAGATGTATTCAAAAACATGAAAATGCTGTGAAATAGAAACATTTCGTTAAAAACAAAAAAAATTGGTACTAGATTGCTATGGGATATCTATTCTCTTGAATGGCATTTAATGCTGGATAATTTCTCTATAAATGAAGCAAAAGCTGCAGCCAATAGAAATGCACCTCTACAGAAGGATACTGAGAATTCCATGGATGTAGCGTGTCAGCAACGAGAAAATTCTAAAGAAAATGTCAACAGAATGAACACTTATACTCAGAATTACGAAAAACAACTGAAATTTCTTGAACACATAACGAAGACGAAGGGCTTGGTAACCTTAATCCTCAAAAGGCATAATGTTGGGGATCGCCTCTTTTTACACACTCAATAGACGCGTCCAAGGTATACTTATAATCCTGCCTACAGAGAACGAGTGTGTCTGTCGGGTGTCTGTAGCGTGTTGTTGTTGTTGTTAGAGTTGTAGTGCTTGTCAGATCAGTTGAACCGCCGCTCGTTGGTCAGCAAGAATATAGACTTATTACTTACTTCTTTGTATATATTTGACTCTTACTAACAAGTATTCCTGAATCTACTAACCGTGTACAGGTTATATATATTTTGTTCAATATACTTACATTTTTCCTCACATAACTGTTTTGTGTTATTGTTAATTGGAGTAGATAGACTAAACTATTTGGAGTAGATAGACTAAACTAATTGGAGTAGATAGACTAAGCTATCGCCCGGTTCACACTCCACCCACATCTATTGAACAGGTGAAGAGTCTCATCCCTTGTTTCCTGTTTAGGATGCGGTTTCCGGTTTTCCCTTTTCAAGTCTTTTCACTCTTTTATTTTTTTTTCCAATTGGAGTAGATAGACTAAACTATCGCCCGGTTCACACTCCACCCACATCTATTGAACAGGTGAAGAGGCTCATCTCTTGTTTCCTGTTTAGGATGCGGTTTCCGGCTTTCTCTTTTCCATTCTTTTTACTCTTACGTAGCCCCCTGCGCATCAGTGGCGTTATCGCCTTGCTTGGGGTGATATGATTAAAAAAAAAATATATTGTGTGTTTTTTAAATAAGAATCCACAACACATAATAAAGACAAGAGAGTTAGAAGAAAGCAGTGTGTCGCTTATCTGACGAGCTTGAGAGAATGAACCGTGGAACGGGTTTCAGAGGTAAAAAGGTGAAAAACTACTAAAGGCCACAAATGATGAGATTTTCTATATTTATGAGATGAGGTAGAATTTACAGTATTTTTTTTTATTATTCGGACTATTGTCCTCATCTTTGTTGCCTTTTGTAAAAACTACTAGAGAAAACCATTAACGGAAAAAAATTGCAATATGAACACTGGTAAAAAAAATGGGTTACTGTACATTAGGTTTATAAAAAAATGCTGTTGTTCTTGAAGGACACATGACCTAGTAGATATAGACATTAATTAGTTCCTGTGACTTGACCCAAAGAGTTGTGAGTTTAATACCAGGCTACAAGTAACTTACAGGGTTAGAGGGAGATAACTAATGACTACCCGAAGAGGCACTACTACGCAAGCAATGGAGTTCATATACCCCAGTGATTGTAATAAAGTGTACGACTCGAAATTTCTAGCACCTAAAGAAGGCCGGAGCATACAACAGCAAAAACGTTGTATCAATGGCAACAAAGATGAGGACAATAGTCTGAATAATGTAAATACTATGATAAGAAGTTGTGAAGAGCCATGATAGCCCATGTTCTGAAAGGACGCGATAAATTGTGAACTTTTATTATTATAAATATTATTATAAATATTTATATTATAAATAATATAGCTTTTAAAGAAACCCAGTAAGAACCATTCAAAATATAATCTTAACTATGATCAAGAAGTTATTTTTTCGTCTACAAAAATTTCCGTCTCGCATACCATATAAAAATATTCCTGTGTTTTTTTTATCCTTTCATTACATGGAAAAACATAATGCCATTAAGACGCAAGGGGTTACTGAGTGTAAAATATACAAGAAAAAGAAATCATTATTAAGTAGAGAGTAGGAATTAAAACAATAAGAATTAAGAAGACAGAAGATAGCTGTTGACATTGCATTCAAATATTTGAAGATTAAAGTTGACTGAGAAGCCAGAAGAAAGTTTCACAAGCGAGACGAAACACTGTTGGCATAGGACTACGAGAAGAAGAAAACATAATGAAGGACTCGGCGGTCGTAATTCTCCAGCTGAAAACAGTGTTCTTTGAGCGGGGCCCACCCCACGGGCTCCTCACGGACAACGACCTCGCCTTCTGCAGCAGGGAACTCAGCTTTTGCGCGCGTCTGGGGGGTCAACTTGCGGTTCTGTTGCGCATATTGCCCAGCTGGGCAACATGCGCAACGGAAAAAGGGCTTCAGCTGACTAAAATGGTTAATTTCATTATTAATCAATTATTGAATTCAAAACTATTTAATGTGACAACTTGAGTTATTGTTCTACATCAGTTGATACATGTTAGTAATATTAATCTGTTCCCAAAAACCAAAGTTAAGCAATATCGTTCAATCATGATCAAATCAGTTGCTGACTAATGATAGCAAAATCTAATTTTTGTTTAGAAACATGGAAAAATTTATGTTAAATGTAGTGTGGCAAGTGATTTTTTACAAGCTTTTTGAGTTTTGTTTAACGGCATATCAACCTCTGTCGGTTATTTAATGCCAAAAAGGCAAGTTTTAAGATATTTTTTTAATGTTCAGTAATAGCGTTGTGGTACAGTGAATATCAGCTCGGAACTAGAAACCGGGGAGCCGAGTTCGAATTCCAGTTGAATCCATTGTATTCACTTACGCAAAAATACCCTTGAGAAAGGTATTAATCCGTCTCTTCCCTCCAGTTATGGGTTAAATAACAGGACAGATTGGGTTCTATAGCCTTGGTCAGCAACCAGTCTACCGCAGAAAGCAATGGCAACCTACTGCGGGATAATCTTCTGCCCAGTCAGTCATGTCTCTTTCGAGACATGATCGCCCAAGCGTGTATCACGTATGGCACTTAACTGACTGAATAGTGAGAAGGTTGATTTTGTCAGATTTTGCTGAAATTTTTTTATTATTATTTTTTCTTCAAAAATGTTTTATGGTAGCAATCTTTTTCCTTCAAAAATGTATTGTTGGTAATAGTTTTAATTCAAAACGTATATTTTTCTATAAAGTCTATTTTTATACTTTCATAAAGTTTTAACGTCAGTTTCAAGGTCAAACTATTTGCCCATAGCTGGGACCCTAACAGGTGCTACCACCCCGGGTCAGGGATGCTGCTGGATGCAGTTTATTGTCATACTCAGGATCACTGTTTTTTAGGAGAGTTTTATAATTTGCTTGAGGTTGAGGAGTTTTGTTTAACGGCATATCAACCTCTGTGGGTTATTTAATGCCAAAAAGTTGGAGTTTTAAGGTATTTTTTTAATGTTCGGTTGTAGTAAGAAGGTTGATTTAGTCAGATTTTAATTAATTTTTTTTTATTCCTTTTATTTTAGAAAACTGAAAATGTCTTCAAGTTTTGTATTCAAAAATATTTTACTGAGAATTTCTTTCCTTAAAAAATGTGTTTTAGTAATAATTTTTACTTAAAAAATGTATCGTTCGTATTATTTTTTTACTTCAAAAATGTATATTTTTCTATAAAAGTCTATTTTTATATATATATATTTCTATAAAAATGTATTTTTATACTTTCATAGTGTTTTGAATCCAGTTTGAGGTTAACTATTTTCCCATAGCTGGGACCCTAAGAAGTGCTACCACCCTGGGTCAGGGTGGACCTGGGAACAACAGTAATTAAGAGATGGTTTCATGCTCCTCACAACCTCCCTATTAGAATGCAGTTTATTGTCATACCCAGGACCAAATTCTTTACAATAACATTAAAAGAATAGGGATTAAGAAGAAAGAAGATAATGATTGATATTCCATTTAATTTAATAGGGACCAAACTGGGAACCTAGGCGCTGGAAACTGTTAGCATAAAACTAACGGTTTGTTGTGCAGTAGATTTTGCACTGAAGGTTATAATCGGACTATGTCGGTTGCTAATCGACTTAACGCACCCAAAATGTTAGGAACTTGGTAACCTTCCACTGAAAACTGACTCCTTAGTATTCGGCTAACTGTCGACTAGTATCAACTACCTAGTAGTTCTACTGAACTCCAATAGAACTCTAAAGAACTCCTAGGAACTTCCCAAGAACTTCTCCCGTTAACTTCCTGTTAACTCTTATTAATATAGGAGGGAGAGTCCATTATCCGTCACTAAAGGCTTACAGCACCTGGTATTCCCAAGCGGTCACCCATCTAAGTACTGATCAGGCTCAACGTTGCTTAACTTCGGTGATCGAGCGAGAAGCGGTGTATTCAACGTGATATGGCTGCTATGACGGTTGCTAATCGACTTAACGCACCCAAAATGTTAGGAACTTGGTAATCCTCCACAGAAAGCTGACTCCTTAGTATTCGGCTAACTGCCGACTAATATCAACTGCCTAGTAGTTCTACTGAACTCCAATAGAACTCTAAAAAACTCTTATGAACTTCTCAAGAACTTCTTAAGAACTTCTCAAGAACTTCTCCCGTTAACTTTCTGTTAACTCTTATTAATATACGAGGGAGAGTCCATTATCTGAGGAATAGGTGTGTTTCCTCATAACACGGTTATCGCTAGCTATTTCAATTGTAAAATGATGAGACTTTACAACCAATTCAGTCACTCAGTCAGTTAAGCGCGATACGGGATACACGCTTTGGGCGATCATGTCTAGAAAGAGACATGACTGACTGGGCGAAAGATTATCCCGCAGTAAGTTGCCATTGCTTTCTGCGGTAAGACTGGTTGTCTGCCAAGTCTTTAGAAACCCAATCTGTCCTGTTATTTGACTCATAGCTTGAGGGAGATGATATGTATTATATTATTAAATAGTAATTGGGGGGTCAGTTTATTACTTCATAACAATAGAAAAACGATCCCCCACTTTATACCCAGTAGAAGCCTTAATCTTGTTTCTAACTGTTATATTCAGTCAGTCAATTAAGCGCCATCCCGTAGTAAGCTGACATTGCTTTCTCCGGTAGACTGGTCGCCAACCAAGGCTTTAGAAACCCAATCTGCCCTATTATTTAATCCATAATTGGAGGGGAGAGACGGATCAATACCTTTCCCAAGGGTATTTGAGCGTAAGTGAATGCAAGAAATTCAACTGAAACTCGAACACGGCTTCCCAATTTAGTACTGCGCTTACATTCATCAAGTCATCATCAGAATAATTAATATGAAAGTATTTATAGAAAATGAACCGGTAAGTTATGGTGTTGGGAATGGAATTGAAGCCGAGATGTCAGATCAGGGCCTATAACAATGCAGCTACTTCTTTAGTACAGAACTTTTTAGGGGATTCAGTGTATTAAGTTATGGGAACGATAAAAGTATAGGAATTAAAGAGACAGAAGATAACGATTGCCGGAAAAGAGTTCCACAACTAAGAAAGCTTTGGTCTTGGTTTCAGTTTTGTTTAACAGCATATCAACACCTCTGTGGGTTATTTAATGCCAAAAAGTTAGATTCAAAGGTATTTTTTTAAATGTTTGTTTATGGTGAAAAGGTTGATTTGGTCAGATTTTGATGAAAAAGTGTTTTTATTTCTTTTTATTTTAAAAAACTGAAGATGTCTTCTAGTTTTGTATTCCAAAATGTATTGCTGGTAATAATTTTTTTTCTTCAAAAATGTGTTATGGTAATTTTCTTTCCTTCGAAAATGTATATTTTTCTATAAAAGTCTATTTTATGTATATATTTCTATAAAAGTCTATTTTTATACTTTCATGGTGCTTTGAACCCATTTCGGTGGGTAACTATTTTCCCATAGCTGGGACCCTAACAGGTGCAACCAGGCCGGGTCAACAGCAACTAAGAAGTGATTCCATGCTCCTCACAACCTCTCAATCAGAGACTTTGCTGCCGGATGCAGTTTACCGTCATACCCAGGGCAACTAAGAAGGGTCTATATAGCTAAAAATGAAAAAAGTACTTTGTTCCAGTCCAAAAGAGAGTCATTCGAGAATTGTTTCGTCAATCACTTTTTTTTCGTTTTTGTTACTATACCTATAATAAATAATGATATATTCATTTCGAGAATTGACGTGGAGCAGATTTTAAATAAATATGTGTGTGTGTGTGTGTGTGTGTGTGTGTGTGTGTGTGTGTGTGTGTGTGTGTGTGTGTGTGTGTGTGTGTGTTATACGAGTGTGTGGGGACAGAGAAGAAGTTAAAGAGAAAGAGATAACTTGTGCCCGAAGTTAAGTCACACATCTGCTGCCATTCTTATTCGAAATTAAAAAAAAAAAAGCGCCCCATCTTCCGAAATACATCATGCTGTTTATACGTCTTAAAAGAAAAGGAAAAACGAACTGATGAGGAAGTAATCAGACGTATTTACAAAATCCGTTTTTTTTTTTGTTTTGTTTTTTTTTAAACGGGCAAAGGGTGCTTCGGCGGGAGCAGGGGGTAGCTCAGTTAAAATGGCCTCAGAAACTAAAAATTACGAGAATTTTGCTTTATTTGTGTGTTTATTATTTTGATTCTGCCCTGAAGCCATGAAGACACAATCTTACACCGATTCCTTCAGGGTCAGAAAAAAAAAAGACGAAAAGAAAAAAACAGTTACGTTATTCAAACATTTTGCAATTCCTGTCAGCTGCGTCAAGTACACGCTTAGCCCGACGAAATTATATGCAAACGGACATAAATATATAAACACACACCCCTAACGTTATCAGCGCGCGCACACATACGTATAGATAGATAGATAGATAGATAGATAGATAGATAGATAGATAGATAGATATGAACAGATTAAGATAGATAGATAGATAGATAGATAGATAGATAGATAGATAGATAGATAGATAGATAGATATGAACAGATATGAACAGATTAAGATAGATATGAACAGATTAAGATAGATATGAACAGATTAAGATAGATAGATAGATAGATAGATAGATAGATAGATAGATAATCTTTTTACGTCAGTGGGTGAAGTAAATTTGTATGGAAAATTTAATCGCCTCTTTCGTTGTGATTTGGAAATTATTTAAAAAATTAGATAATTTTCTCATTTTAATGAAACTTTCATTAGTCACAAATAAAGGAAATAATTTTAGAATCGTTTATTCAGTCATATATATATTGTTGTATACCTACCTATATACAGTAATGATATGTTCCTATCCTTTTAAAACCGTAGATACTATAGGGGTAAAGAGAAGAGTGATTATACTGACTAGCAGTTCATTAGCAGACAAGGTAGCTACTTCACACAAAGTGCAAGTATTGTATTTGTGATATACGATTATTTCCAACCGCCATTTTGGTGATTACACACGCACATATATAAATGATTCCTGCGCCATCACACAATATCTTATGCAACATAGTGTTTCCCTTCCGCATTCCGACATTTGTAAAATTTTAGAGGCACTACTGACTTTATCTAGTCATGATTTTTCCAGCAACAGGAATTACTTTAACTTTTTATCATTGTAAAATGATGAACATCGCAGGTATCAAATATATTGACTTTTTTTTTATTGAAAAGTTCTTAGTTGGGATCTTTTTTTTTTTTTATCATCTCACCCCAAGCAAAGCATTCCACTGCTACTATTGCGCATGGGGCTACATAGGGGAAGGTAAAGAGAAGGAGTGGTTAGATATAGGGAATGTCAGGAGGAAGGTGACAGATGAGTAAGGATAGCGAGGATGTGGGTTGGACAGATGGGAAGAGTGTTTTTTTTTTTTAATCATCTCACCCCAAGCAAGGCATTCCACTGCCACTATTGCGCATGGGGCTACATAGGGGAAGGTAAAGAGAAGGAGTGGTTAGACATAGGGAATGTCAGGAGGAAGGTGACAGATGAGTAAGGATAGCGAGGATGAGGGTTGGGCAGATGGGAAGAGTGTTTGATAAAATGGGAGCAGGTTAGTGTGTTAGGAGGTGTCTATTGACCTTACATTTAAACTCCTGGAGATTGTAACCGTCGGGGAAGCAATCGTGTGAAAGAGAATTCCACAGTCGGGAAGTGCGAGGAAAGAAACTGTTGGAGTAGATGCTATGATGAAAAGATTTCTTGTGTTACTTTTTTCCTACTTGTAGATTAGAAGAATCATATTTTCCTGCATTTGTTTTCTAAAAATATCTTAAAGTTTAACTTTCTGCTTCTTACTCTTCTAAAGCATCTGTATATTAAGATTAAAAAACAAAGCCAGAAAAACTGACTTACATCTTTCAAAAAGAGAGATGATGCCATTATTTAGATCTATAAACACTTCTTCTGCGGCTCGTTGAAGCATTTTGGCAAATGGTTATATGCAGGTGTCGGCCTATTGCTTTGCTGGCAGTAAAACTGTACATGCAAACCAACAATCCCAAGTGTTATGATCTGATAAAGTGGTTCAGTATAAAAATAAGGAAAAGATTTTTGCTTTTTGAAGTTCCCTATTCTTTCGTTTCTATAAGTTAATCTGTTAAAGCCATTGCCTGTTTTAGTCTGTTTTCTTTGCCCTTGAATAAAAGACGAATTATTTATATCTTTTGTTCTTGGTCATGAAAAAACGGTGAAAGTTATTCTTAAAATTTTGCCCAGCCTTTCTAAAACTGATTTATATGTAAGTAACAGACTATTAGCAACCACTTTTTTTAAATTAAATTAAAAGGCAAGATGATATTGCCACTAAGATGCAAGGGGTTACTGAGAGTGCTGACTGCCTGCAGTATCTCTCTCACCAGTGTGACGTGGCTTCCCTGTGCCTCTTCTATAAATACTTTCATGACTTCTGTTCTGATGAACTTAAATCACTGGTGCCCCCTAGATGTGAATTTGCACGAGATACTAGATTGGTAAATAGGTCCCACCATTTTACAGTGAAACCGATGAAATGTAACCGCAATTTCTACTCCAACAGCTTCTTTCCTCGTACTTCCCGCCTGTGGAATTCCCTACCGCATGCTTGCTTCCCCGACGGCTACAACCTCCAGGAGTTTAAATGTAAGGTCAATAGACACCTCCTAACACACTAACTCACACCCACTCTCTCCAACTCTCCCCTATGTACAGCCCAAGTCTTCTACCACCCTCCTTCTGACATTTCACATACCCAATCGCTCTATGTAACCCCCTGCGCTATAGTGGCAGTGGAATGCCTTGCTTGGGGTGACACGATTAAAAAAAAATATCAGAAGTAATAAACCTCTTATTAATCGCACAGCTGACCAAGTTTCTGGACACATATTTCAATGTGTTTAGATTGTATATTTAAAATATAATTAAGGTAAATAATTCTTGCCTCTGCGCAATTAGATAATTCACATAATTACTTCCCTTGAATTTTAAATTCTCTAATTCTTTTTTCTTTACGGTATTTAAAAATCTTTAACACTTTAAATATTCCATATTATCTGATAATTCACGCCTCTACGTGATCACATATTTTCACGCTTGCACGGGATTACATTATTACTTCCCTTGAATTTAAAAAAAAAATTTCCTAATGTTTATTTAGTTCTTCAAAATGTCGTAACACGTTTAACTGCTACAAAACAATTGTTGATTTTTAAAACTGTAAAACTGTAAATTTGACCTGATGCTGAACGATGACGTTCGAAAGTACTCGGTTAACCTATGGACAATATTTGCATAATTATAATTCGGAAATAAAAAGCCTCATTAGGAAAGATGAGAAAATACAAAAGAAAATCTGCAAGACTAAGTTGTCTCTATCCTTTAATACAACGTGTTTAATATATATATATATATATATATATGTGTGTGTGCTTGTGTGTGTGCATGTGAAATGTGTGTGTGTATATATATATATATATATATATATATATATATATATATATATATGAAATTTGTTATATATATTATATTATTTATATATTATATATGAGCGGTACTTTTTTGGAAGCGCACAATATCAGTGCTAGTGCTAATATATTGGTGTGAGTTTGTGACACTGGGTTTCACGCTTTTGCGATCATCAGACAAACTGGTTAATTTTTTTTTTTTACTTTTTTAAAAATTTGGATAAATATTTAAAAATTAATCAGTTTGTCTGACGATCACAAAAGCCTGAAACCCAGGGTCCCAAACTCACACCAACTCAACTGAATATATATATATATATACATAGTCATCTGCAGACAGATCTGTTTCACTGTATCACAGCTCATCAGTAAAGAGACAGCCTATTGCCTTTTACCCATGATTGAAACCCGACCGAATTGGCATCAATGGACTATTCTACCTCTGAGCTACGGGCGCTCGGTAGAAGGAGGCAGACTTTTTAGCGTGTATATTATCATTATACATGCCCAACAGCTGAGAGTGTTCTAATTCATTGCTGAATGAACGATGCGTAGATGCTAGAGTAGCTACTGTTTTTCAAAGTCTGCCATTCTACCAGAGTGCTCAATCAGGGTGTGAGAGCGTAAATAGTCATCCGCAGACAGATCTGATTTACTGTATCACAGCTCATCAGTACGGTTAGACAGCCGATTGCCTTTTACCCAGGATTGATATCCGACCGAATTGGCATCATTCGGCGATTCTACCTCTGAGCTACGGGCGCTCGGTAGAAAGAGGCAGACTTTTAGCGTGTATATTATCATTATACACGCCCAATAGCTGAGTGTTCTAATTCATTGCTGAATGCACGATGCGTAAATGCCAGAGTAGCTACTGTTTTTCAAAGTCTACTATTCTTCCAGAATATATATTTATATATATATATATATATTAGAAAAAATTAGGTAGACACGTTATTTCGTGGTAAATCTAAAGTATAGGCCTATTTCGGACGAACCATCATCAGCTTCCGTCTTTATTGTACAGAAGATTTTACACGAATAAAATTCACAAAGACCCCCCACCAAAAAAAAAAACGGAATAAAAATAAAGATTGCTCCCTTAAAAGAGAAAATTTAAGAAAAAAATACATCATTACATCAGTTCGACGAATACACACACACATTCATACATAAGCATATATATACGCAACATATAATCAAAGAGCACGCGTAAGAGCGGATGTCAACTTTAACTTAGATAAATTATGCAAGTCAGTTAAACTGCTGACACATAGATTTGAAAAGTAAAGAAAGTGGGTTAGGTGAGAGAGAGATAGCGTTAAAGAGAAAGGATAAGTATCTTAAAGCGTAAACGAAAAGGGAAAGAAGAAAAAAGAAGACAGGAATAAATTTAAATTAGAAAGAAAAGATGATAACAAAAAATTAAAATTAAAAGTAATAAATATTATATAATAACGGTGAAAGGATAAGAAATTCGAGTCTAAAAAATTAAGAAGATTAAAAATATTTAAGAGATAATAGTTAATCAATCCTTTGTAATCACAAATACCATCACGCCACTATATAATCAGTCAGTCAGCTAAGTGCCTTACGTGATACACGCTTGGGCGATCATGTCTCGAAAGAGACATGACTGACTGGGCAGAAGATTATCCCGCAGTAGGTTGCCATTGCTTTCTGTGGTAGACTGGTTGCCGACCAAGGCTATAGAACCCAATCTGTCCTGCTATTTAACCCATAACTGGAAGGAAGAGACGGATTAATACCTTTTCCAAGGGTATTTGCGCCTAAGTAAATACAATGGATTCAACTGGAATTCGAACTCGGCTCACCGGTTTCTCGTTCCGAGCCGATATCCACTGTGCCACAACGCACATCCACTATATAATCAAAATTATACTAATTATACATTCAACAAAACAAATATAATACAATATAAAGTTAAAAAAAAAATTAATTCAAACGAAGGCCTAATTATTTTATTTAAATTTAGTTGTTTAAACTTAATTATTTCGTTTTAAAAAAAATTTAACGTCTTAATAGTGGAAGGATAAGAAATTAGAATCTCAAAAAAAACATGAAAATTTAAAAACTCTAAACTTATTGATAAATGGAACTTTGTGTGTGTGTGTGTGTGTGTTACCTATAGACTCCGAAACGGCTGAACCAATTTCCTTGAAAATTTACACAGTTGTACTATAAGCGTCTGCGAGTGTTCTTAGCTAGGTTATGTGTCGAGGTAGCTCCGATAAATATCGAAAATCGATAATCGAAAAAATCGGGTTATAGAAGGAGCGGTCCAATTTTAATCAAATTTGCTACACACATAGACAAATACATAAGAAACGATATTCAGAAGTTTCAAGGTTGCAGTTATTACAATAGTGCAGAAAATCTATTAGATATATAGATAGACAGATATATATAAAGCAAAATGTTTGTGCGTGTTTATCTGTCTGCATGTCCTTTATACAAATCCACAATTTTTTTCCGATTCTCACCAAACTTCACACAAATATTCTTTAGGCTGAGTCTGGGCTCCCGGACTATTGATTAGTTTTAAAGCTTTCATTACACCCGAACGACGCCGCGCTATACTGCTAGTTAAGATATAATTGTTAATAAATCTGTTTTAATCACAATTACCACCACATATAATCAAAATTATACTAATTATTGGGTTAACAAAACAATTATAATACAATGTAACGTCATTAATGTAGGAAAATTATTCAGTCAACGGTACAATTATAATACAATATAACGTTAATAATGTAAAAAAAAATATATATATATGTGCACATACAACTCACACACACGCGTAAATGCGTACACACACATACACGCACACGCATATATATGTACACACACATATACATATATATATATGAACACACATATAAATATATATATATATATAATTATTTTTCATTGCTACATGGAAATTCCTATGTTTCGAGATTAATTCTCATCATCAGGCAATGCTGGTGTGGTTGTGCAGACGATTTACATTCAAATAAATAAATATATATATATATTAAATAGCAGTATCGCCCGGCGTTGCTTAGGTGTAATGAAAGCTTTAAACCTAATCCATGGTCCTAGAGCTCAGACTCTTTGGACTTTGGCACGAAAGACTAAAAAGCAATAGTTGTTTCCAGTTAAAGCAAAACCGTAGACTGAAAGAAAAATGAATGGATGTATGTCAAATTTTCATTTCCTGGTATCGATATCAAAAAAGTTTTTTCGTCGTAAACTGAATTTTGAAGACTAAATAAGTCCTCTGAGTAAATGGTATCATGGCTGAGACTAAAAACTACAATTATACCTACTTAGAGCCAAACCCGAAGCAAAAACTAAAATAAAAGGGCTGAAAAAAATACAGACATACAGGCAGATAAACAGACACACACACAAACATCTTGCCTTTTATACATATATATATATATATATATATATTATCGATTTTCTGCACTATTGTAAGAACTGTAACCTTGAAACTTCTGAATATCGTTTCTTATGTCTATGTCTATGAGTGTATGAAATTTGATTAAAATCTGACCACTCATTTTATAACCCGATTTTATCGATTATCGATTTTCGATATTTATCGGAGCTACCTCGACACATAACCTAGCTAAGAACACTCGCAAACGCTTACAACTGTGTAAATTTTCAAGAAAATCGGTTCAGCCGTTTCGGAGTCTATAAGTAACCGAAACACACACAGACGCACACACACACACACACACACAGATAAGGTTCCATTCATAAATAATTTTAGA
This sequence comes from Ascarosepion bandense, assembly GCA_037127315.1. Taxonomy (NCBI): domain Eukaryota; kingdom Metazoa; phylum Mollusca; class Cephalopoda; order Sepiida; family Sepiidae; genus Ascarosepion; species Ascarosepion bandense. Next base: position 837,914 of record JBBBDQ010032678.1, on the reverse strand, counting down.
TTATTACATATATATATATATAAAATTAAATTAACCTAGTGAGTCAACATACCTACCAAGGTTTCACCTAAACGGATCTTCAAGGAGGGTTGGCCAACCTTCCATGGCGATCCGTTTAGGTTAAACCTTGGTAGGTTTGTTGGCTCACTAGGTTAATTTATTTATTCTGCTCTGCTTACGTATTGGGCGCTTTTTTGTTATTGATTACTCCTCTCTGGGTTTTTTTTTTGGGGGGGGGGGCTACGTACTGGCTCGTTCTAAATCGCTTTGGCTGATGTTCATGTACTTAGCTCTTTCTTTTTTACAACCATTTTTTCATTCCGCGTATATACGCGAAGGGTTTTTCGAAATGAGTATAGTGATAAGTTTGCATTTATATACATTATATATAGATATTAAAAATATATAATATGTATATATATATATATAAATATATATATATATATATATATATATATATATATATATATATATATATATATAAATGTTAATTATTACGTCAGAACATTTCAAAAACTACTACAAAATTGTACATTTTGTTTCGACATTGAAAGAACAATGTCTCATCAGGTGGTTAACAGTGATGTTAATAAATGATTTTATTTTTATAAAAAGTATATTTTTGATTTTTAAATAAAAGCGTTTATTACCATCATTGTATCATTGTTCGATACTTGATCGGACATTTTTCTCTCAATGTCAAAACAAGATGTACAATTTTAGTTTTTGAAATGTTCTAACGTAATAATTTATAAATATTCATTGGTTTCTTTTTATACTGAGCCCATTTTATACTAAGTATATATATATATATATATATATAAATTAAAAAAGAATTAATTCAATGATGTTGGGTGATCATTTCGATATGAAAATCCCCACGGGGGATAACACATCACCTCAGCAACAGAAAAATCCTTTCAGAAAATTAGGCTGATTTTTCTCCAGTTTCTGAAAGGATTTTTCTGTTGCTGAGGTGATGTGTTATCCCCCGTGGGGATTTTCATATCGAAATGATCATCCAACATTATTGAATTAATCCTTTTTTTATTTATATTTGCTCTGTAATATTTTATTACATGGAGCTCTGTTCCTGTATCAATTTTTAATATCAAAATAAAATTTTTAATATTAATTATGATCGGGTTTTTGGAATTTACCTTCCTGCTTTTTTCGCTTGGATTAAAGTATCTGAATTAAAATATATATATATATATATATATATATATATATATATATATATATATATATATGAACGTATATGCGTGTTATAAACGACCTGGAAAGCAAGAATGTCGAGAGATAAAAAAGAATTAAACAGGGAGTTTACGATATAATAGATTAGATATTTTCATGGCTTCTGCTCCGACGAACTTCAGTCACTGGTGCCCCTGCCACGGGTGCTTACTCGTGCAACCAAGATGGCAACTAGGTCCCACCCATTCACAGTTAGATCAACCAAATGCAGACGATAATTCTACTCCATCAGTTTCTTTTCTCGCACTTCCTGCCTGTGGAAATTTCTTCCATGTTCTTGCTTTTCTGACGGCTACAACCTCCAGGAATTTAAATGCAATGTCAATTCCCATTTCTTAATTACTTGACTCTAGTTCTTTCTACGTCACTCTGTATATATTTTCCTTTCTCTCTACCACTGCAACTATCATTACAACTGTATTCCCACCCTTCTCTCGCTTCTTTCTCTGGCACCCTCTGTAACAGGTCCGTCTTTATCGTTACTCTCCTCCTATATAATCTTTTACTCTTATGTAGCCCCCTGGCTATCAGTGACGTTACCGCCTTGCATGGCGTGAAACGATTAATATATATATATATATATATATATATATATATATATATATATATATTATTAAAAATAATGTCCAAATAAGTAAGTTAATATATATATATATATATATATATTAATTTACTTATTGGGACATTATTTTTAATGGATACTCGAATTTGAATAAAACAGTATGTTTATATATATCTAAAGGCTTGAATACATTTTAGATATCTTGCTCAGCGGAAGCTGTCAATAGATCTGGTGTGTCTTAACCGCACGGCCACGAATGACACATGTTTTCCTAAAAAGATTTCTCAAAAATAAAATTAAATTAAACTTTAATTAAAAACAAGTATGAGTATCCATTAAAAATAATCTTCAAACAAATGAATTAAAATATATCTGTTATTTATTCGTTATTACTTTGCAAAATTTTACAAGGCAACCAGGAAGACTTTGCTTTTGCCAGCCAATAAGAAGAAGAGACTAGCATGGGGAAGAGAGCACAAAAACTGGACACCAGAACAGTTCATTTGATGCACATGTTATTGCGCAGTATTAACAAAAGAGCCATTCTATTTTCATTTAGAATTATCCACTTGGCAATAAATACTAAAAATAGTATGAAATAAATCATATCTTTTAAAAAACTAGGATTGTCTAATAATTATGACCGGTATTGTAGTTTTAAGGTACGCTATATTCAAGACTTAAAGTACTCAATATCAGGGACAGAGCATATATAAATTATAGTGGACATTTAAGTCAACATCCAGAGGCGACAATCTGTTTCATTTTAACCTTAATCGTTCGGCTATGTTCGTTGTGTTTTTCTTCGAATATTTATATGCAGGTCAGTGAGGCATTCATTAAATTAAACAACGAAAATTGCAGAAGATTTGAAATCGTCTGGAGTCCGTGGTTGAAACAATGAAGACTTTATTAGACGACAATTCACCCACAATATTCTGTATATATATATATATATATAGAGAGAGAGAGAGAGACAGAGAGACAGAGAGAGAGAGAGAGTGGTAGTATGATGGGTGAGTTGTATATATATATATTTATATATATATATACAAATATATGAATTGCATATATATATATATATATATAATTCATATATATTTGTATATATATATATATATATATATATATATATATATAATTATATATATATATATATATGAATTATATATATATGTATATATGCATATGTATATATACACGTAAAAATGTCTGCCTCCTTCTACCTAGCGGACATAGCTCAGAGGGAGAATCTCTGACTGATGCCAATTCGGTCGGATTTCAATCCTGCGTTAGGAAGCAATCGGAGTTTAACTGTACTGTCTGCGGATGACTATATACGATATATATATATATAGAGAGAGAGAGACAGACAGACAGAGACAGAGAGAGACAGACAGACAGAGAGGTAGTATGATGGGTGAGTTATATATATATGTGTGCGTGTGTGTGTGTGTGTATATATATATATATATAATAGCACACAGTGTATACTGGTGGTTATAAAACTGTAGTCTATATAGCAGAATTTAAAAATAATACATAATACAGATAATAAAAATGCATTTGTTCTTCGCCGAATAGTAGGAAATTTCGTGATTTTAATGAGCGTGGCAATTGGCGGGCACAGTTTAAAAACTCTCCCTACTATCTTTTTCTTTCTCTCGCTCCACACACACACACACACACACACATATATATATATATATATATTATAAAAGATTTTTGATTATTACAATGGGTAATACATATTTCACCGCGTTTTCATGATTTTATCAAGGCTCGTCAGACTCAAATATTACAACAGTTGCTAATAAAAATAATACCCCACCAAAATCTTTTTTTTTAATTTAATTTTACATAGACGCTCACATGTCCATATTAGAACAGACATTTGTAACGGTTATTTACGAAAATTTCTCGCTCATTCGAAAAAGTACTCTAAAGAAAGAGGAAAGCGAGGATAAAGAAAAGATAGACGATTGATTAATGCAAAGAGAGAAAAAAGTTGAAAAAGAAATAAGAAAAAGGAAAAAAGGGGAAACAGAAAAAAAAAGAATGGAAAGCAAGAAGAGAAAAAGAAAAGTCAAAGAGATATAATAACCGGAAATACCGTATCACGAGAAATAAATGTTGACACCATTTCTCATAATAGCGTTTCAAACCACCGAACTGTTTTAAAAAAAACCTGGAAAAATTTAACTATGAAATTTAATTTCAAATATACCGGGATATATTTTACGGTACAAAAACAAAATGTTACATCATAATTTTAATACAATTTGAAAAAATAACTACTATCACTATTAATTTAGAAATTAATGCTAATTTAAAAATATTGTTAAAATAATTGAAAATACTAAAATTAAAAATATAAATATAGAAACAGGAAAAATTTGATAAACTTAACAGGAAGAAATACACAAAAAGAAGGAAAGAAAAAAGGGAGAAATCACGATAGAACGAATTTTAAAATAATTAAAAAATAAAATAAAACGCTAGATCGAAACCGACATATATAACTCATTCTTAGAAACGTTACAAGGGATTTTTACCCTTAAATTAAAATAGGTACCTCCATTACATCAAAAAAATCCAGCATAGTATGATTTAAAATGGTTCAAAACTTTATAAAACGAACTTTTTCTATCAAAATTTCGAACATGTTTGTTTTTATCAAAATGTTAATAATATTATTAAGAGCAAAGATCAAAGTAACTTTTATTTATTTTTTTTTTATTTTTTAATCATTTTTAACATCTTCGAAATTTTGGCAGAAAATTTTGTTTTGATTTGAGTTAGCATTGCAGAAAATCCGAGAAAATCTTACGACTGTTTACAAACGATCACGTAACTTTTTTTTAACTTCCGCCGGTAAAATATCTTTGTTCATTTTATAATTTGGCTTTTTGTAATGAATTCGTTGCTGATGACGCAAGAAATTTCTCGTAGAAATGTCCATTCAGCGAATTGGAACATAGGAATTTGTTTTATTTTATAATTGGCTCTGTAATTTGAATATAAATTGCATTGAGCCCTCCATCTTCATCAATTTTAATATTAATGTAATTAATATTAATTAGGATCGGGTTTATGGGATTTACTACCTGCCTTTCCTTTTGGATTTAAGTTATATATATATATATATATATATATATATATATATATATATCTTAAAAATATAATTTTAAGGTATGTGTAAAGATGTGCAAATATAAAAGTGGACATTGAAGTCAACACCCAAAGGCGACAATCTGTTCAGTGCTTAAACGCAATCGTTAGACCATGTGTGTTGGGTCTTTGCTCGACTATTTATATATACTGGTCAGTGATGCATTATGAGTAGGCTATTATTCCCACGGTTATTTTGGTGGGCGGTAACGGTTATGTTTCGAATTATTCCAGGGGCTATTAAGTGGAAATAATCAATGGTCCGGTGAAATTTTGGATGTATTATTTGAGCTGATAGACCAGTTGTTATAACGTTCGTTTTCGGACAGATAGATAGATAGATAGATAGATAGATAGATAGATAGATAGATAGATAGATAGATATGAACAGACTGAGATAGATAGATAGATAGATAGATAGATAGATAGATAGATAGAATAGACATGTAGATAGATAGATAGATAGATAGATAGATAGATAGATAGATAGATAGATATGAACAGACTGAGATAGATAGATAGATAGATAGATAGATAGATAGATAGATAGATAGATATGAACAGACTGAGATAGATAGATAGATAGATAGATAGATAGATAGATAGATAGATAGATAGATAGAACAGTATGAGATAGATAGATAGATAGATAGATAGATAGATAGATAGATAGATAGATAGATATGAACAGACTGAGATAGATAGATAGATAGATAGATAGATAGATAGATAGATAGATAGATAGATAGATAGATATGAACAGACTGAGATAGATAGATAGATAGATATGAACAGACTGAGATAGATAGATAGATAGATAGATAGATAGATAGATAGATAGATAGATAGATAGATAGATATGAACAGACTGAGATAGATAGATAGATAGATAGATAGATAGATAGATAGATAGATAGATATGAACAGTATGAGATAGATAGATAGATAGATAGATAGATAGATAGATAGATAGATATGAACAGACTGAGATAGATAGATAGATAGATAGATAGATAGATAGATAGATAGATAGATATGAACAGACTGAGATAGATAGATAGATAGATAGATAGATAGATAGATAGATAGATAGATAGATATGAACAGACTAGATAGATAGATAGATAGATAGATAGATAGATAGATAGATAGATAGATATGAACAGACTGAGATAGATAGATAGATAGATAGATAGATAGATAGATAGCTATGAACAGACTGAGATAGATAGATAGATAGATAGATAGATAGATAGATATGAACAAACTGATAGATAGATAGATAGATAGATAGATAGATAGATAGATAGATAGATAGATAGATAGATCTAAACTTATTTATAAAAGGAACTTTGTCTGTGTGTGTGTGTGTGCGTGTGTGTGTGTGTCTATGTGGGTGTGTCCATTACCTATAGACTCCGAAACCGCTGAACCGATTTTCTTGAAAATTTACACAGTTGTGCTATAAGCGTCTGCAAGTGTTCTTAGCTAGGTTTTGTGTCGAGATACTCCCGATAAATATCGAAAATCGATAATCGAAAAAATCGTGTTATAGAAGGAGTGGTCCGATTTTAATCACATTTCATACACTCATAGACAAAGACATAAGAAACGATATTCAGAAGTTTTAAGTTTGCAGTTCTTACAATAGTGCAGAAAATCGATAATATATATATATATAAAAGGCAAGATGTTTGTGTGTGTGTGTGTGTCTGTTTATCTGTCTGTATGTCCTTTTTACAAATCCATAATTTTTATCCGATTCTCACCAAACTTCACACAAATATTCTTTAGGTTGAGTCTGAGCTCCGGGACTATCGATTAGATTTAAAGCTTTCATTACACCCGAACAACGCCGGGCTATACTGCTAGTAGATAGATAGATAGATAGATAGATAGATAGATACCTGGGACGATTACTGTTCCAAGATAAATCAATGCCACACATCCTGTTCTCCAGATATTCAAAATGGCAAGCGATTATCCAGACATGCGTCGCTATTTTCCTCCTTAAGCTCCCCTATTTCTGTGGCCTTGTGCTAGCCTAAGCATCGTTCGGTATATATCGATAATCAAAGTAATTGACGATACTTTTAATTTGAAGACAGGGTTTCGGTGGCTCTCATCCCAGCTCGAAAACGTCACAGGTAAACTTGTTAGCTTGTGCCAATACGACCATTAAAATCTGACCGCCGGGTCAGGTCAGTCGAGATCGGAATCATTTTTGGCGCGACATTACACTGGCAGTCCTCCAGTATTGAATGAGTCAAACCTACGCTTCATTAAAAGCAGAAGACGGGCAAACTTTCTTAAGGAAATCCAAAATGCGTACATCAGCGGCCAGAAAGAGTCGAAATCAAAACGCTTGAAGATTATTTACCGAGAGCCTTCAAACTCGGATGTCTTCATGAACTAGGGCGCATGCCGTAAAACAACACCAAGCAAGCTCTACACACTTGTGCGTTCAGTTCTTAAGGGTACTCTGCTATCAGTGCCCCCTCCTTGTGAACACAACAGAAGAGGCGCTTGCCGTAGAGCGACTTCAAACGAGTTCAACTTGAGTAAGATCCTCTCATCATAGCATCATAGACAGCTGGACGTGCGCTGTGGTGTAGTGTATATTGGCTCGGAATGAGAAATCGCAGAGCCGAGTTCGAATACCAGTCGAATTCGTTGCATTCACTTACGCGTAAATACCATTGTGAAAGGTATTAATCCGTCTGTTCCAGCTATGAGTCAAATAACAGGGCAGATTATAGCTTTGGTTCGCAACCAGTCTACCACAGAAAGTAATAACAACCTACTGCGAAAAATCTTCAGCCCAGTCAGACATGTCTCCTTCAAGACATGATCGCCTAAGCGTATATCACGTATGGCACTTAACTTACTGACTGAATATAAGAGTTAGAAACATGATTTAGGCTTCTACTGGGAATAAAGTGGGGGATCGGCTTTCTATTGTTATGAAGTAATAAAATGATCCCCCCTCTAATTACTACTTAATAATATAATACACATCTTCTCCCTCTAGCTATGAGTCAAATAACAGGAGAGATTGGGTTCTATAGCTTCGGTTGGCAACCAGTCTATAGCAGCCTACTGTGGGATAATCTTCTGCCTAGTTAGTCATGTCTCTTTCTAGATATGATCGCTCAAGCGTATATCAATTATGGCACTTAACTGACTGACTGATCATACAGAGCTACAAAGAAAAAGAAGTTGTGAAGAACCATGATCACCCGATTCACACTCCTCACTTTTTTAAAATAATCATTTCACCCCAAGCATGGCAGTACTACCACTGGTTCGCAGAGGGTTACAGAAGAGATTAGTGACGAGAAAGAGGAACAAGTTATAGGGGGAGTCAGAGAATGGATAAGAGAAAGATGAGAACACTGGCGTGAAGAGAGCTGCATGAGAGTAGAGTGGAAAGGGAGAAGAACATGATACAAGGGTTGTCAGGGGAAGGATACGAGTCAAGGATATAGGAGATGGTAATTGACATTGCATTTAAATTCTTAGAGATTGTAACTGTCAGGGAAGCAAGTGTACGATGGCAGTTCTGTAAGTATACCAGTAACAGATCTACCTTGCTTGGGGTAAAATGATTTTTAAAAATTAGGGAATGATATATATATATATAGAAATTTAAAAACAAAATACTAACTTATTCAGACAATAAATGAAAGTAGATTACTTCCAGTTGATTAGACTCGATAAACCATCAACTCTGTCTACTAAAATTAACAGCAATACGTTTTTCCAAATTATTATGGTGTTCTCCTACGAGGAATGAACTCTTCCTCTTGCTATATATAGGTTAACTACGAGAAGTCAACAAGAGCAAGCAAGTGACAGCAATATGAGCATCGCTCGTTCTGGTCTTGGGCGCCAGGTACCGATTATCTCAGCAACGCTGAGTTTTTACTTAGCTGGCGATTAGCTCGGAATCGGTTGCCTCTCAATAACAAGTTCTTCATATGAGACCTGGCGGATTTGCCAGATTGTCAAAGCTGCAACCTTGGTTTGGAAGAAACGGTTTCGCTCACCTTCTACCATTGTTCGCGGGTACGCCTTCTATGGGATCGGGTCGGCGAGTTGACTGCTTGTGCTTATTGATCGTGCATTTGCTTGTGATAATGTGTCACTCCCGTTCTTTGGGATGAAGTGTATGGTGTTTCTGTCACTGCTAGCCACGGCTCGAATAATGATTTGGACGATGCAAAAAGAGGAAGTCTTGCGAGGTCAGCGTCTTTCAGATCAGGATCTATCAGATATTTTGAGCACCAGCTCAAAATTAAGATTAAAACTGATTGAAAACGTTAGACCTTGACAGCCTTCAGCAAAAGGTCGGTAAATGTGGCGTGCCTGGTTCGTGTGAACAGGGCTAGTCTTGATTTTCTCTTGTAGATCTGCTGGTTAAATCGGGGTAGATTCCTTTGGAACGCTCCCCTGGTTAAGCTCTTTTGTGTACCTAGTTAATGTGAATAAATGTGTTCCTAGCCTGTACCCAGCTTTGTTTTTTGTTATGAACCAATTCGAGATTCCCAACCTCCCCAGTTTGTTTTGGCCTCCTTTTTATCTCGGACGGGTCAGCCTTCGATTTTCCAATTCCTTTAGATCTATCTATCGGCCGGTTCACACTCCACCCACGTCTATTGAACAGATTAAGAGGCTCATCCCTTGTTCCCTCTTTAGGATGTGGTTTCCGGCTTTTCTCTTTTCCAATCTTCTCACTTTGGTTTCTTTTTTTTTCAATTGAAGTAGATAGATCTATCTATCGCCCGGTTCACACTCCACCCACGACTATTGAACAGGTTAAGAGGCTCATCCCTTGTTCCCTAAGGATGTGGTTTCCGGCTTTCTCTTTTCCAATCTTTTCACTATTACGTAGCCCCCTGCACATCAGTGGCGTTATATATATATATATATATATATATATATATATAGTTGTTGATTAATATATATATATATATATGTATATATATATATATATATATATATATATAGGTAGGCACATAACAATATATATATAACGGAATAAACGGTTCTAAAATACTTTCCTTCATTTGTGACTAATAAATTTTTTATTAAAATGAGAAAATTATCTCATTTAAAATAATTTCCAAATCAACACGAAAGAGGTGATAAATTTGTCCATAAAAATTTATAGTCACCCATTGACGTAAAAAGATTAAATTCTGCTCTATATATAGTATTTACATTATTCGGACTATTGTCCTTATCTTTGTTGCCATGTGTATGACGTTTCGGCCTTTGTACGCTCCGGCCTTGTTTAGGTGCTAGGAATTTCGAACCGAACTGTTTATTACAATCACTGGGGTATATCATCCTCATTCCTTGCGCAAAGCCTCGATTGGAAGTCATGCGTTGTCTCCCTTGCCACTGGTATTGAACTCACAACTCTAAGAGTCAAGTCAGGAACTAACCAAATTCTATATCCACTGATCCATGTGTCCTTACGTTCGTCGGAGCAGAAGCCATGAAAGTATTTATAGAAGAGGCACAGGGATGCCACGTCACGCCGGTGAGAGAGATACTGCAGGCGGTCAGCCAAGTCGGTATCAATCACATTACAGATTCTTCGCTGTATTTTGTCAAGAACCCCGAGGAGAACAGAAGGGGCACCCGACCAGATGTGGCAGCAGTACTCAATACACGGGCGGACGGTGGATTTATATAATTACAGGATAGATTCAGGCGGAAAGAATTTCCGGGCCCTGCACAGAGAGCCGACTTTCATAGCAGCGGATTTAGCAATGGATTCGACGTAGTCATTCCACTTGAGGTCCGCTGAGAGTGTCAGGCCAAGCAGGCGTAGTGATTTACTCTCTGGGAGGCAAGCCTGTTCCATGCTAATGGGAGGGAGTTGCGGTTGTCTGTGGTGGTTAATTGACAGCAGCTTCGTTTTGGAAGAATTGAATTTTACGAGCCATTTCTTACCCCAATCCACCACGGATTGGAGGTCCTTCTCAAGCTCGGCAGCGAGGTTCGCCTTGTCACCAACACCAGATTTTTGATCGAGTCGAGATTAAACTGTGGTATCATCTGCGTACATGCATACTTGTGATCTTATGGCATCGGGGATATCATTGATATAGATTAGAAAGAGCGTATGACCTAAGATAGAGCCTTGGGGTACACCCGCATTTGTAGGGTAGTTCTGGGAGGCATGTCCGTTTAATATCACCTTCAGTGTGCGGTTAGAGGGGAATGACCGGATTAAGTCCAACAAAAGTCCAGTTATGCCATAGCTTCGCAGTTTCCGTAGAAGGCTGGCATGCCATACTCTGTCGAATGCTTTAGAGATATCCAAGGCGACGGTTCGGGCTTCACCATTCTTGTCGAGAGCCTGGTATATATACTCGATGATGGTCGTTAGCATATCAGCAGTGGACCTGGTGAAGCGGAAGCCATACTGTTTGTCCGAGAGGAGCCCGTGGATTGTGAGATGCTGAACAACCTCGGCATTGATAATGGCTTCGAACACTTTGCCGAAGATCGGAAGAAGGCTGGTGGGGCGGTAATTTGCGGGGTCCGATAGTTCACCAGTGTTCTTGAATATCGGAACCACAGAAGAAGACTTCCAACAGGCAGGGAAGCAGGAGGAAGGCAGGCAGAGGTTGTAGAGCTTAGAAAGGATAGAGGAGAGTTCAGGGGCACAATTCTTCAAAACTATGATTGGGATTCCATCCCCACCACTCTCTTTGTGAGGGTCCATTTTGAGATTATGCTAGAAATCAGCGAGGGCCTGATGTGGACGTCATTTAATTGGGCCTCAGTTCTAGATGGGAAATCAGGTGTATGGATTCCAGACGAATCCAGAATCGAATTGGTTGAGAATCTATGGGCAAAGCATTCAGCCTTGTCCGCTGAGGAGGTGAGGACCTCAAACTCGTTTATTAGTGGGGGTATTGAGGACTTACTCTTGCTAAACACGCGTTTGCAGAGGTGCCAGTAGTCTTTGGTACCGAACTTGGAGGATGCTATGCGCTGCTTCATCCTGGCAGCAAACAGCATCTTAGCTTCGTTAAGTATCTTTTTGCACTTGTTACTAGCTGAGGCGAAAAAGCGCCTGTTTTGGTCCGACGCGTGGCTACGATAAAGCCGGAAGAAGTGATTCCGGTGGGCAATGGCGGCCGAGCAAGCGAGCGAGAACTAGGGAGACGAATGGGATTTAAGCTGAAATTTCCTAGCAGGGATGAATGCATCGATGCCAGCCTTAACCCAGGAGGAGACCTCTGATGCACAGTCTTCGATGGGAAGACTAAATACATTGTTCCAAGGGACGTCGCAGAGGAAGTCACGGAACGAATCTCAGTCTGCTCTTTGATAGCAGCAGGATATTCTGTTGGTCTGGGCTTCTTGGGTAGGGATGGAGTGGAAGGAGATGTTGACAGAAACTACGGCGTGGTCAGAATTTCCGAGAGGGCAGAGCTGTCTGGTGGAGCAAGAATTTGGGGTGGAAGTGAAGCAGAGGTCTAGTAGCGAGTCCCTTCCGTTAGGGCTATTGGAGAAACGTGTGAGGAAGTCCACCACTTGCGTAAGGGATTGGGAGATCGAAAAATTAAAGGTGTGGACACCAGCAGGGTCGGTTACAGAGTTTTCCAGCCACTTATTATGGTGGGCGTTAAAGTCGCCAAACACGAAAATATGAGCAGATGGGTGCGAAGAAATGGCCTTGTCGATATTGTCAGAGATGCTGTCAAATACCGAACAGTCAGAGGAGGAGGGGGAGCGGTAGAGGAAGAAGAGATAGCTAACAGAGCTTAGAAGTGAGAGGCGGAAGCACATGAAAGACTGGTCCAGGGATTCGAGAGATGTTACTCTAGCTAGGGGGAAGTGTTCACTGACATATACACCAAGCCCATGCATATGGACGTTGGAGTCCTTCCTGAAGAGG
>JBBBDQ010032678.1:740000-822500 GCA_037127315.1 Ascarosepion bandense | reverse complement strand
CAGTTCTCAACGAATGAATGCTTCTGCAAAACTATATTTTGAGAGATAGGTCTTTGTCAAGGTTAACATTGGATATAACAACTTTGACTTCAAGGGTTGGTAAGGGAGAGTTTCTTTTTACCCCGCCTCTTCATCAACTATCACGGCATGCCAGGAACGAGATATTTTTATAAAGATAGCTGGGGTTGGGATGGAGTGCAAAATTACGCATTTGTACCTCATACATGAAGAGCAGACAATAATGGATAAGAGAAAAAGGAAGATGTAGAGGAAAAAAATGCCTTCATACCCACCAGGAAGTATTTGGCGGACTTGAAGGAGACTACCACCCCCTTCTAAATTTGTTGTTTTTCTTTCTTTTTTTTTTTTTTACTTTTTTCAGCGCAGTCTTATTGATTACTACATAAAGTTTCCGATTATCAAAGAAAAAAATTTTAAAAAATTTCAATATTTAATCAATTTTAAGTGGGGGATCACTTTTTCATACAACGTTATAGTAAATCGATCCTCCATTTTGGAACCACTCGCGTTGGGGTCGCTTTGAATTGTTTCTTTTGAGTTGTTGCTCTTGTTTTGTTTTTTTTTTCAAGTTTTCTTTAGTTCTTACGATGACATCTTCCTCGGAAACTCCAAGAATGGCTTCATTAAAAAATTTCGCAAAGGATTCAGTGGTTGAATATGCGCAAGCAAAAAAGTTAATTGCACAGGATCGATTTACTATAAGGTTGTATGAAAAACTGAACCCACCCCCACCCCACCCACAAAATTGTTTAAATGTTGAAATTTTTACAAATTTTTTGTCACTCGGAAAGTTTAGGGTTAAATCGATAAGATTGTACTGAAAAAAGTAAAAAAAAAAAAAAAAGATAATCAACCAATTTACGGGTGGTGGTAATGTCGTACCGGTGACATGCTAAGTCCTTGGTATCCTCAGCATCCTTCTGTAGAACCACATTTCTGCTGACTCAAGCCTCTTCGTTATCCTTTATGAAATCGTCCAAGATTCACTTCCATACAGAAGGACAGATATCACATAGAAATCCAGCACTCTTTTCTTTATTTCCAATGAGATGAAAGAAATGAATGACCAAAAATGTTTAAATGTAAAAACAAATCTCACCATTAAGCAATGGTTAACCAGCTACTTTTAAATGGCTATGTCCCTTCAGTAGATAGACGATTATAGCACACTACAGATTAATTTCCATGATTATCTGCGAATTGCTGTGATTTCTTGAGAAAGATATACTTTCTCCACAGTTTCTGAATTCAGAAATATCAAACTAGCTGCCACTCAAGGTTAGAAAGTCCTGTCTACTATTTAACCCATAGCTAAGTGGAGTAGAAAATATGGAGTCGTGTCTTTCAGAAAGACATTTATATGAAGTGAGTAAGCAATGGTTAAGAAACTAATTGCCGTATACTTTCAGAAGATAGACATTCATGGTTCTCCACAGGTTCCTTTTCATTATTATCTGCGAGTTCTCATGAATTCTAGTGTAGTGAAGAAGGCCGGAGCATACATTGACCGAAACGTCGTAAACATGGCAATAAATATGAGGACAACAGTCAGAATAGTGTAAATAATGTAAATAACTGCCTCAACTGGTAGTTAGGAGCCCTAATTCTTGCGTAGCGTCAAGAGCGACTGCTCTGATCAACAGTTGTATAATATCGGGGTTCTTGTAGTGCCATGTCGCGCATGGATAGGTGTCCCTGCAAGCGCTTTCGGTGGGCAACCCTGAGTTGCAGCTCTAGCCAGTTTCCCTCTCAGCACAGATCGTGGATAATGACCGCCTGTATCCTATACTCTAGGTCCCTCTCTATAAACAAAACACATGACGAACAAAAGCAGAAACAACCCTAAACCAGCTAAAATCAAACTACCTAAAGCCCTTAACCTTTCCTTCACTAATATCCGGGGCATTCGCACTAACTTTCCTAGCGTAGAAGCTTTCCTTCATGAAAAGTCCCCGGACATCCTAGCGCTATGCGAAACTAACCTCAACTCTTCTATTCCTCCTCCGACCTCTCCATCTCTGGCTATCTCCCCCTCTTAAAGAAGGATTCCACTGTCCACATGCACGGGCTGGAGATCTACGTCAGCGAACACCTCCCCATAGCTAGGGTGACTTCACTTGAATCTGCTGCCCACCAGTATGTATGTCTTCGTCTGTCTCTCCTCAGTTCGGTTAGTTACTTACTCTTTCTGTACCGTTCTCCCTCCTCTCCAGACTGCTCCCTTCTAGATAGCATTGCTGACAACATTGATAAGGCTGTTTCCTGCCACCCATTCGCTCACATATTTGTATTCGGAGATCTCAACGCCCATTACTCTGAGTGGCTTAAAGACTATGTTACTGATCTAGCGGGCATCCACGCAATGAACTTCGCTATTTCCCAATCCCTTACGCAAGTGGTGGACTTCCCCACTCGCTTCCCAAGCACTCCCTCCGGACACTCCTCACTACTAGATTTATGTTTTACTTCTGCTCCTGACGCCTGACAAGTCTCGCAGCTTTGTCCGCTCGGCAACTCCGACCATACTGTTGTCTCTCTCAGTATTTCTTTCCACTCTCACTCCCCTCAGGAGCCTCTTACCTATAGGACCTCCTACCGCTACCAAAAAGCTGACTGGGATGCCTTTCGCGATTTCCTCTGCGACGTCCGTTGGGGAAAAGTGTTCGATCTCCCAGTTGATGACTATGCCTCTGAGGTCTCGTCATGGGTGAAAGCTGGCATTGATGCCTTCATACCCACCAGGAAGTATTGCCTAAAAACTCATTCCTCTCAGTGGTTCTCTCCTGCCTGTTCGGCCGCCATTGACCACAGGAACCATTACTTCCGACTATTCAGGAGCCAGTCATCTGATCACAATAGGCGCCTATTCACGTCTGCTCGCAATAAGTGCAAGATAATCCTGAATGACGCCAAACTGTTGTTCACTGAGAGAATGCGACAGCGCATAGCTGACCGCAAGTTCGGCTCCAAGGACTACTGGCGGATATGCAAACGGGTGCTTAACAACTGCAAATCCTCTATACCTCCTTTAATCCATGAGTGCTTTGCCCGGAGATTCTCATCCAACTCCACGTTTGACTCATCTGGAGTATGCTCACCCGACTTCCCCGTTAGAACTGAGGCCAAACTGCACGACGTACATATTACCCCGAAGGTAGTATCCCGAGTAATTTCAAAACTTGACCCCCATAAGGCGAGCGGTGACGACGGAATCCCGGTGATAGTACTTAAGAGGTGTGACCCTGAACTCTCCCCTGTCCTCTCTAAACTGTTTAACTACTGCCTTTCTACTTCCTGTTTTCCTGCATGCTGGAAGTTCTCTTCAGTCGTCCCTGTTTTTAAGAATTGTGGTGAACCCTCGGATCCATCCAACTATCGCCCTATCAGTCTTCTACCGATATTCGGGAAAGTGTTCGAGGCTTTAATCAATGCTGAAATAGTTCAACATCTTACTGCCCACAAACTCTTCTCTGACAAGCAATATGGCTTCCGTTTTGCCAGGTCCACTGCCGATATGCTAAAAACCTTTACGGAGTACATGCTCCAGACCCTCGATGAGTCAGGCGAGGCTCATGCAGTTGCTCTGGACATCTCCAAGGCTTTTGACATGGTCTGGCACTCTGGCCTCCTTTGCAAGCTACGGGGTTACAGCATTACCGGACGCCTGCTTGACCTAATCCAGTCTTTTTTAAACAACCGCAAAATAAGGGTCGTTTTGAATGGGCATGCCTCTTCATCCTACAGAGCGAATGCCGGTGTCCCCCAGGGACACCGGCATTCCTGAGCCCACACTCTTCCTTATTTTCATCAACGACCTCCCAGAGTCCCAAGTAGGCATCTACGCAGATGACACCACAATATACTCCGGCACGAGTAAGAAACCTGGCATGACGGACAGACATAATCTCGCTGCTAACCTTGAACGGGATCTACACTCTGTGGTGAATTGGGGCAAGAATTGGCTTGTCAACATAAATGCGTCCAAGACCAAGCTGTTGTCTGTCAACCATCACAAGCAACCTCTCCTGGCTCCAATGAACATGGACCAAGCGATTCTCTCTGAGTGCAATACACTGCGCCTCCTCGGTCTTACCCTCTCTTCTGATCTCAAATGGAACCGCTACATCGAATCCATAGCTAAATCCACTGCTAAGAAGGTTGGGTCACTGTGTCGATCCAGGACGTTCTTTCCGCCTGAATCCATCCTGTATATATACAAGTCTACCATTCGACCCTCCATGGAGTACTGCTGCCATTTATGGTCAGGCTCCCCTGCCGCTCACCTCAGTGTTCTCGACAGGCTCCAAAGTAGAGTTAGTAACGTGATAGGTGCTGACTTGGCGGCTCGACTACAGCCCCACCGACGAAATGTGGCCTCCCTTTGTCTGTTTTATAAGTACTTTCATGGCTTCTGCTCAGACGAACTTAAGTCACTGGTGCCTCCTCAACAGGTGTTTACTCGTGCAACCAGAATGGCAACTGGGTCCCACCCATTCACAGTTAGGTTAGCCAAATGCAGACGACAATTCTACTCCTGCAGCTTCTTCACTCGCACTTCCCGCCTGTGGAACTCGCTCCCATATTCTTGCTTTCTTGACGCCTACAACCTCCAGAAATTTAAATGCAATGTCAATACTCATCTACTAACCACTTGACTCTAGCCCTTCCCCAACCCCGTATATCCTTCCCTTTCTCTCCCCCCTTGCAACTGTCATTACACCTACATTTTCATCTTTCTTTTGCTTCTTTCTAATTGGTTTGTAATCCTCTTCTCCCTCCTCTAATTAATTTTCTTTCAGTTATGTAGCCCCCCGCACATCAGTGGCATTTACGCCTTGCCTGGGGTTGAAATGATTAAAAAAAAATCTCCGAAGTAGAGAAGAAAATGTCTAACTGTAAAATACCTCACTATTGAGCAATGGTTAACAAGCTAATTTTAAACGGACATATCCCTTCAGAACGTAGACGATTATTGCATCTCAATGATTATCTGCGAATTGATTTGATTTCTTGAGAAAAATGGTTCTCCATTACATTCTCCACAGTTTCTGAATTCATAAATCTTAAACTATCTTACAAACAAGATTAGAACGTCTTGTCTACTATTTAACCCATAGCTAAGGAGAGTGCGAAAATATGAATTGGTGTCTTTCAGAAAGACATTTATAGTAAGTGTGTATGCAATGATTAGGAAACAAATTGCCGTGTACTGTGAGAAATATATTCACATAGCTTAGCGCTTAAGCAGTGAAAGGAAATTATCAAACATAACAAGACATACCTGGTATAGGAAAAACAATTTATTTGTCTTGCAAAAATATGCTGAATTTTGCTGCTACAGTGTAGCTTGGTATAGTCTCTTTTCTCTGCTTAGCTTGGTATAGTATCCTCCGTCTAGGAGTGGGATGAAAAAGACACAAGGAACTGCGATCCGCGACGTACAGGAACTTTCTTCTGGGTCAGCTTCTTTCACAGTTTCTTATCTTGGTATAAGATGATAGTGCTTAGAGAATTTTTCTCTAGGAAGGCAAGGCTTTGCCCATAGGGTATCCTTTTTAAGGTAAGAAGGGTAACAAGAGATTTTCTCTGTTACAAAGTTGTGGCATTAGCCTAAAAGATTACAAAGAATTGGTAAGATGGTCTCGATATAGCGAGACAAGTGGGCGCCAATTTAGGCCCTGCTGCAACAAAAATCCGGAGCGGCACAAATACGTCCGATACTGTTCGTGCTAGCTGAAAAAAGGAGAGAACAAAACCATCAGAAAAAAAAACATAAAACCTCTGGTAAAGCCCGCCTAAAGTTCAAAACGAGGTTCGGGTTAAATCAGCCAATCAGGAGACCCGTTACATCTGTAAATTTCCGACACACTGCCAACGGAGAACGAAAAAAGTAATGGTTATCCATTACTTTTTTTTTTTTCATAGAATAAGATCAAGGGGAACTGAATGTGCTTCTGTCTGCCTTTAATTCCAGGGGAAATAAATGTTTTAAGGAATGAACCTGTTCGCAACCGTTCCTCAACACACAGGCCGAGCGAACTTTACCATCGTTCCCGGTAATGAGTCTAAGCACCTTACCTAGACTCCAAAAAGGTCTAGTCTTATTAGGAGATTTGATTAATACAATTTCTCCAACTGACACCTTTAGAGGGCAATCTCCCTTCAAATTCGTATCCCTCTCTCTCTGAGACAACAGATAATCATTGTGCCACATCTTCCTAAATTTTTCGACATATTTATGTCTTAACTCCAAAGATTGCACCAGCTTTATTCTACTAGGGGGATCGGGACACAGATCTTCCGATCCATAGTTACTAATTAACAAACGTGGATTGTAGCCAGTTTGTAGAAAGTGATTGGGGGTTAAATTATCTAGGCCCCCTTCTGAAGCGGTAAAATAAGTCAGCGGTCGATCGTTGATCGCTTTCTGCACGTCAGAAATTATCGTTAAAAATTCAAAATACTGAATTTTCCTCCTACCTATTAATTTTTTCAAGCATTGCTTCATGGTTTTGATCATTCTCTCCCATGCGCCCCCATACCAGGCGGAATAAAGGGGAATGGTGTGATGACTAATGGAAGCGGACCTAAAATGTTCCCTGAATTCGTCGGAAACGAAAATTTCAGACAACATAATGCCGGATGCTAGAAAGGTTTTAGCATTATCCGAATAGACATGAGAGGGAACGCCAAAAAGATTGGTAAATCTGACGAAGGCTAACAGGAAGGATCTGGAGCTCATGTCAGGCAAAAGCTCCAGATGCACTGCGCGAAGACTCATGCAGGTAAATAGCAGGATGTACATCTTTATTTCATCATCCTTGTACTTTACCAAGAAATGGCCGGTAAAATCTATACCCACTTGTTGAAAGGGGTGAACAAAATTTGCCCGATGGGTGGGTAGTTGAGAGCCCGAGGGAGCTTTATACGGTAAAGAATTAATTTTCTTACAAGTAATACAGCTACGAAGTGTTTTCTTTACCGATTGTCTTCCCTGGGGAATCCAAAATCCGGATAATCTCAACTTGGAAAGAGTTGAATTGGTTCCCATGTGGCAACAATTCAAATGCGCCTCTTTGATAACCAATTCAGTTAAGGGGTGATGTTTACCCAAAAGTATAGGGAATTTGACTCCGAAGTGGAGTATACTGGAATTCTGGATGCGTCCTTTAGTCCGCAACAGACCATCCCTATCAATAAACAACCCAAGGGCAGTTATTCTAGGAGGTACCACCTTATTAGAAGGTTGAGTCAAATATTCCAACTCAAAGGGAAATGCCTCCCTTTGCATATCAGAAAAAAGCAACAATTTGGCTTTATGGTAGGTATCAGTGTGTCGATGCATCAACTTATCACCGAACCTTAAAACCTTTTCAAGAACGTTGATCGCTCTAGACAATGTTGAAAATTTAGAAATATTTAAAGGAAGACTGGATTCGTCTGCGCGAGAATCCTCGGTTAACATACAGGATACAATCTTCCGGTTGGTGTCATTAAGGCAAGGTAATGGAGATACTGGCCAGTCGATGTTATGTTGATTTAGCCAATCGGGTCCGTATACCCAAAAATCGAACAATTGTTTAAACTTGGAGGCTGAAAGGCCTCTAGTCAACAAATCCGCAGGATTTTCCGACGAAGGGACATACTTGAACAAGGGGGTGACGCCAAATCTGATGTTAACGTCCTCCAACATTTTTTTTATGTTCAGGACACGATTTTCCACAAAAATATTTCTTTTAGACCCCTTTCCATTTAAAACCCAAGATAAGGCTACTTGTGCATCTGACACAAGGAAAATAGAAAGTACGTTGATAGGCTTCAAGGCTTCAATAACCTTAGGAACAACTTTGAGAGCGAGATAGATCGCCATTAGTTCCAAAGTAGGTAGGGTTTTCTGCTTAATGGGAGCCACCTTAGCTTTAGCGAACAACAAGGAACATCGATTTCCTTGTTTAACATATAAAGAAAACCCGTATGCGAGCTTAGATGCGTCGCAGAAACAAATAAATTCCACCGGGAAGCTCTCCTGCAACACACGTCTGGGGAACTCAAATTCGCTTAATTCATTAAGTTCCTTAGCAAGAGTTTGCCAAGGGATAGTAAAATTTTCAGGGATCTGTTGATCCCAGGACAAGTTGTTTTTCCATAGTTGGCTAACGAATGTCTTGCCCTGAATAGTAACTGGGAGAAGTAAGGAAAGCGGATCATAGATGCTGGAAGTCTGAGACAGAATTCCACGTTTAGTGTCTACGTTAATGTTAATCTCAGTGGGCGCAAGTCTGATTGTATCTTGTCGAGGGGAATAATGATACCCCAGTACCTTTTCATAGGAGGGAAGGGGGTAGGTAATTGATCCATCCTCTGACATTTTCTTTTGCAAATCCGCACAGTTGGAGTTACAGGACTGAAGATCGAATCCTGCGTCCTTCAACCTGTTACGTACAGTACTATACACAGAAAGGAGAGATTTGGCATCGCAACTAGTAGTGACCAAATTGTCAACATAAAAATTGTTGGAGATTACAGAAGAAGATATATCAGAATCATATCTCTCCACGTGAAACTTAAGGATGCATCCCAGAATAAAGGGACTTGCATTAAAGCCAAAAATGATGGAGTTGTACCTGTAGGTATACAATTTGTCATTTACCTTGAGAAAAAAACAAAATCTATTTTTGTCCTGAACAGTTCTCAGGCGGATTTGGAGGAAGGCCTTACGAAGGTCTCCTAAAAGAACATAGTTGTTCTTTCTAAAAATCAACAACAAGTCCAGTAGCTGTGCTGTTAAGTTAACTCCAGCATACGCTGCATCGTTAATAGAAACACCCCCCGCCGTTTCAACGAACAATTAAAGACGGGGCGGATTTTCGTAGTGACCCCAAGGCCCTCTTTAACAACGGGCCGGTGAGGAATCCAACAATAATTCTTAAAGTCCCCAGGAGGAACTGAAAAAGGTTCGACAATACCACAATCCTCGTATTCTCTAAAAACTTGTAAATACTCGTCATAGAGTCCCTTCTTCTCCAAGGAATCTGCCACCCTATGCATTATCTTTAGGGAAGGCACGTAATTAGAATCCACCCGAGACAATTTATCTCTGTCCCAGGGCAGATCCACATAATATCTACCATTTTTCAAAACAATGGATTTCTTGAAGTCATCAATTTTTTCTTCATCATAGGAAGATAAGGTTTCACTCTCGTCGATTCCAATAGACTCGAGAGAGAGGAAAAGTTCAATTCCGCGTTCAACAGAGGAATCCTCAAAAAATGGGCCAAGTGTATCTGAATATGAATATACCGGATTTAAGGCACTGTCGATTAAGAACGACGAACATTCAGGCAAGGATTCAATAATTTGATTAAAGGGGGGCACACTTGCTTATCCTCCCTAATAATAACCGGCTTCAAAAAATTGTACCTATTGCCGAAGGGAATGATTTCGTCAGAAATTCTCCATGCAGTCCCATTTAGACATTCAACCAACTGCGAATCCTTCAACTGCTGGATTAAATCTAAACCGACAAGGCCATGTAGATCTCTACCGTTCAAATTCTCATAGCCATTACCGAGACGAAATCCTGCCTCCTTTATATTAGAGGCAATTTCATCAAATCTCGGTACTTGAAACTTGAGGTTAATGTTGTCCGTAAATAAGGCAGAGAAGGGAAAGGGTTTTTGAGACCCTAATCTAATGGAGACATTAAGTTCAAGAAGGTCCACCGACCTGGTTCCTATGAGGGTGTTAACAGGCATCATCACGGGTTTCGGTACTAATTTTTCCCGAGAACACAATCTTTTTAAAATAACCCGAGAGAAAAACGGTTTTTGACTTCCAGAGTCCAAGATACAGTGAAATGAGACGGGACGCCCTTTACCCTTCATGGACACTTTAATAACTGGAAATATACAATTTTCCAGGTTAGACAGTGTAGTCCTTCCCACAAAGGACTCTAAGGCTTTAGGGCACATAACCGTGTAATGGGTTTTCAGTCCACAAGTATTGCAGGGATAGGGAAACCCTCGGTTTCCCTTACAGTCCTGCTCAGAGTGACCACCCAGACATCTGGAACAGATTCGTAGGTCCTTAGCTCGTCGAACCTTTGATTCGTGGCTAGGATATTTCGGGCAGTCCTTAACGGTATGGTCTGCTAAGTTACACAACTTGCAAACCCTCCTGCCTTCTCCGACGCTAGTCCGGGTATTTGAGGAATCCGTACCCTTTTTGGGATTGGAAATTTTATGGCTCGACAAATTGGGTCGAGACTCAGCTGAAGAAGAAGCAGAAAATGACGGCTTGAGCGGGTCACTTTCCCGCCTTCTATCAACTAAAGGCGCCGCTTGTAAAAATTCAATAATGTCGAAAAGGTTGGCCATAATAGCTAAAAGGGAAGGATAACGCTCCTTCGTTCTCGACATTAATTCTCTCCGAACGCTAACTGGGAATTTTCGGAACAGAATATGGGCCACCATTGACCCAGAAGTGGAATTTTCCAAAAAAAAATCTGTTCCAAAGGACTTGTCCAACTCAGATAAGTCAAGCTTTACTTGTTCTACACAATTTTTAAGCTTATCCAAATTGGTAATTTGTACCGGTAGTGGAATTATTTCCTCAAAAATTCGGTCCTTAATAAGGGATGGATCCAAGAATTTTTGTTTTAGGCTATCCAATGCAAAGGTGTAGTTCTCGGAGGAAACATCCAAATTTGAAATTAAATCAAAGGCTTTCCCCGTCAACTTTGACTTGAGAATCAACATCTTGTCAGCATTGCCCAAGTTGGCTGTGCAGAATTCGAACCTTCTGAGAAATGTCCGAAATTCAAATTTATCCGCCGAAGGAGACCCACTGAAGTCAGGACACTCCAATTGTAATTTTAAAGGTTGAAGAGAGACAGGTTTTAAATTTTTGCCGCTCTCTTGACCAGATTTCAACTCAAATATCATTTCCCTTACGCCAGAAGAAAATTTTACCGAGTCATTGCAAATTGTCAACCGCTCCTCTTTAGGAGACTTTACAATAATTTGGTCAAATAGATTGTCCAAATCCCTCAGCCAACCTGTTATGTCTTCCTCGCTCGCCTCGATGATTGACAGAGAGGAATTATTTTCCTTAAGCCAGTTCACCGTACTTTGAATACGAAATTTTTTTTGCTTCAATTTTATTTGTCAATTCTTTTAAGGCCGCCATGATGTCGCCCTCAAGCATACCTGGATAACATGCGAAGAGAGAGAGAAAATAAGGAAATATCAAGGCTTATCCAGTCAAACTAACCCCCTCTCCGACAAATATATTCACATAGCTTAGCGCTTAAGCAGTGAAAGGAAATTATCAAACATAACAAGACATACCTGGTATAGGAAAAACAATTTATTTGTCTTGCAAAAATATGCTGAATTTTGCTGCTACAGTGTAGCTTGGTATAGTCTCTTTTCTCTGCTTAGCTTGGTATAGTATCCTCCGTCTAGGAGTGGGATGAAAAAGACACAAGGAACTGCGATCCGCGACGTACAGGAACTTTCTTCTGGGTCAGCTTCTTTCACAGTTTCTTATCTTGGTATAAGATGATAGTGCTTAGAGAATTTTTCTCTAGGAAGGCAAGGCTTTGCCCATAGGGTATCCTTTTTAAGGTAAGAAGGGTAACAAGAGATTTTCTCTGTTACAAAGTTGTGGCATTAGCCTAAAAGATTACAAAGAATTGGTAAGATGGTCTCGATATAGCGAGACAAGTGGGCGCCAATTTAGGCCCTGCTGCAACAAAAATCCGGAGCGGCACAATACGTCCGATACTGTTCGTGCTAGCTGAAAAAAGGAGAGAACAAAACCATCAGAAAAAAAAAACATAAAACCTCTGGTAAAGCCCGCCTAAAGTTCAAAACGAGGTTCGGGTTAAATCAGCCAATCAGGAGACCCGTTACATCTGTAAATTTCCGACAGTACCTTCAGAAGATAGACACTCATGGTCCTCCACGGGTTCCTTATTATCTGCCAATTGTCATGATATCTAAAGGAAAATAGTGGAGTGGTTCATTGTTCTTCTCTCAAACTAACTGACAATCAAGGCTGGAAAGAAGAGTCTACTGTACTATTTAACTGATAGCTAGAGGGAGGGAGAAAATATGGATTCCTGTCTTTCAGAAAGGTATTTATATGAAGTGTTTTAGCAATGGTTATCAAAGTCATTGTTTTTATACTTCACTAGCAGTATAGCCCGGCGTTGCTTGGGTGTAATGAAAGCTTTAAAACTAATCCATGGTCGTGGAGCTCAGACTCTTTGGACGTTGGCACAAAAAACTAAAAAGCAATAGTTGTTTCCAGTTAAAGAGAAACCGTAGGCTGAAAGAAAAATGAATGGATATAAGTCAAATTTTGATTTCCTGGTATCGATATCAAATGAGTTTTTTTCGTTGTAAACTGAATTTTGAAGGCTAAATAAGTCCTCTGAGTAAATGGTATGATGGCTGAGACTAAGAATTACAATTATACCTACTTAGAGCCAAACCCTAAGCAAAAACTAAAATAAAAGGGCTGAAAAAATACAGACATACAACCAGATAAACAGACAGACATACAAACATGTTGCCTTTTATACTTATATATATATATATATATATATATATATATATATATATATATATATATTATAGATTTTCTGCATTATTGTAAGAACTGCAACCTTGAAACTTCTGAATGTCGTTTCTTATGTCTTTGTCTATGAGTGTAACAAATTTGATTAAAATCGGACTCCTTCTATAACCCGATTTATTCGATTATCGATTTTCGATATTTATCGTTGGTACCTCGGCACAAAACCTAGCTAAGAACACTCGCAGACGCTTATAGTACAACTGTGTAAATTTTCAAGAAACTCGGTTCAGCCGTTTCGGAGTCTATAGGTAACGGACTCACACACCCACACCCACACAGACACACACACAGAGACAAAGTCTCATTTATTATATAAGTTTAGATGTTCCTTAAGAAGGTAGACATTCATGGTTCTCTACAGATTCCATTTCATTATTACCTGCGAACTACTATGATTTATTGGGAAAGATAGTGGTGTGATTTCCGTTGTTTTTTCTACATATTTTGAATGTAGAATCACCCCTCTCTCAGATTAACTGCCACTCTAGGCCAGAGAATCCAGTTTTGACCCATTACTAGAGGCAGGGAGAATATATGGATTCATGCCTTTCAGAAGGGCTTTTAGTCGAAAGTGAGCGGAAGGGAGTAGACTAGACTGGAATCTGGACACGGCTTACAAATTCGGCGTTCCGCGACTGCTTCTGTTGTGTTAGCCGCAAATTCCTGGCGGGCGAAAAAGTGACAGTTACCTCTATAATGATATCGAGAAAGGGGGTGGACATGGTTATAGTCTTGCTACAGGCAAAGCTAAGGAAAAGTTCTTTCCCTAGCTTTGTCTGGAAAAAGACTATAAGCATGGTCCCCCTTTCTAATAGCCAAGGTAAAAAAAAAAAAATAATGAAACAAAAACGGTTTCCAACGTGACAGATAAAAAAAAAATGAATATGAAGAAGCGATCAGTAGACGCCGAGACGTTACCGGAAACTGTAAAGAATGATAAAACGTCTGGTACACTTCGATGCCTTTTTGTTTTTTTTTGTTTTATGTTTTTTTTTTGTTTTTTGTTTTTTTGTTTTCCGATGGCCGTTCTGTTAAAAGGGTAGACCCCCGGAAGTGCGTTCAACGATAACGCGGGAATGGGTCATTCGGAATCGCGTTAAAAAAAAGAAAAGAAAGAAAAAAATTGATCTGAATTTTTCAAGCCGAATCAACTTACACATCCGCCACTTGCCAAGCAGGATCTGTTGAAGATATCAGGAATAATTTTTTGGGGGAATGGGATCGAAGGTTGGAGGTCAGAAGTGGCCAGGAGAACAGAAAGAGATAAAAAGGCCGAGAATGAGTCTTGAAGGTTAATGAATGAAAAAAGTTGAAAGAGAAGAATGCAAGAAGAAAAAGCTAAAAGACAAAAATGAAAAAAAGAAAACTAGGAAAGAATGGTTAATTTTAATCCTCATAAAAGAAATTATTTTCTGTATGAGGTCTAATCAAAAAGTACCAGGAAAGTTGCCAATCGTGTTTGGAAAATAAAACATTGTGGTGCAGTGGATATCGACTGGGA
Source organism: Ascarosepion bandense (assembly GCA_037127315.1). Classification (NCBI taxonomy): domain Eukaryota; kingdom Metazoa; phylum Mollusca; class Cephalopoda; order Sepiida; family Sepiidae; genus Ascarosepion; species Ascarosepion bandense. The sequence continues at coordinate 808,333 of JBBBDQ010032678.1, read as the reverse complement.
ACAACAAATCGGAGAGCCGAGTTCGAATCCAGTTGAATTCCTTGCATTCGCTTAGGCACAAATACCATTGGGAAAGATACTAATCCGTATCTTCACTCCAGTTATGGGTTAAATAATAAGACATAAATAATAGGGTTCTATAGCCTTGGCTGTCAACCAGTCTACCGCAGAAAGCAAAGGCAACATACTGCGGGATAATGTTCTGCCCAGTCAGTCATGTCTCTTTCTAGGTATGATCGCCCAAAGCGTGTATCACGTATAGCACTTAACTGACTGACTGAATATAATAGAAACATGATTAAGGCTTCTACTGGGCATAAAGTGGGTGATCGGTTTTCTATTGTCATGAAGTAATAAACTGATCCCCCACTAATTACTACTTATTAATATAATAATATAATTCACCAGTCTGCCGCAGAAAGCAATGGCAACCTACTGAGGGATAATCTTTTGCCCAGTCAGCCATGTCTCTTTTGAGACATGATCGCACTTAATTGACTTAACTGATTGATATACATAAACAATCCTATATATATTCAGTTAAAATAAAATGAATCCTTAATAATGGCTAAAGGTATAGCCGAAAGCGCTTAGATAAATAAAATATTTGGAGAGTTTTTATCTAAATCTAAACTTATTCATAAGTGGAACTTTGTCTGTGTGTGTATGTATGTGTGTCTGTGTGTGTCCGTTACCTATAGACTCCGAAACGGCTGAACCAACCCTCATCCTCGCTATCCATACTCATCTGTCACCTTCCTCCTGTCATTCCCTATGTCTAACCACTCCTTCTCTTTACCTTCCCCTATGTAGCCCCATGCGCAATAGTGGCAGTGGAATGCCTTGCTTGGGGTGAGATGATTAAAAAAAACAAAAAAAAACGATTTTCTTGAAAATTTACAGTTGTACTATAAGCGTCTGCGCGTGCTCTTAGCTAGGTTTTATGTCGAGGTACCCCCGATAAATATCGAAAATCGATAATCGAATAAATCGGGTTATAGAAGGAGTGATCCGATTTTAATCAAATGTGATATACTCATAGACAAATACATAAGAAACGACATTCAGAAGTTTCAAGGTTGCAGTTCTTACAATAGTGCAGAAAATCGATAATATATAAAAGGCAAGTGTGTGTGTCTCTTTATCTGTCTGTATGTCCTTTATACAAATACACAATTTTTATCCGATGCTCAACAAATTTCAAAATTTGACTTACATCCATTCATTTTTCTTTCAGTCTACGGCTTCACTTTAACTGGAATCAACTATTGCTTTTTAGTCTTTCGTGCCAACGTCCAAAGAGTCTGAGCTCCAGGACCATGGACTAGTTTTAAAGCTTTCATTACACCCGAGCAACGCCGGGCTATACTGCTAGTATATATTATATTCTGAAAAGAATCTTACATGAAAAAATTATACAAATAACTTAACCACAGCACCTTGTCTCTAGCTTTTTAACTAAACTTATATATATATATATATATATATATATATATATATATATAGCAGTATAGCCCAGCGTTGCTCGGGTGTAATGAAAGCTTTAAAACTAATGAAGGCTTTAAAACTGGAGCTCAGATTCTTTGGATATTGTTACGTAAAACGTAGGTTTTAAGACTAAGAAACTACAATTATACCTACTTAGTGCAAAACCCGAAGCAAAATAAAAGACCTAAAAACCTGATTTTGATCAGACCCGATAGGATATCGGGGTAACTATTTCCAATATCATAGTCAAATAAGTCATATAAGAATAAACTAACCTAAATAAATCCATGAAAACTTATCGTACTCATCGGGAGTAAAATTGGAGAAAATGAGCCATATTGATAGCAGAATATCGTTTTTTGATCAGATTCGATAGAATTTCGGGGGGTGTCGACTTCCGATATCGGGAAAATGAGTCGTTTGAGATCTACTAATATTTGAGACTAAAAACTATAATTTTACCAAGTTAGAGCAAATTCTGCAGCAAGAACCACGATAAAAGGGCTGAAATCCTGATCTTGATCAGACCTGATCGGATATCGGGGTATAGATTTCCGGTATAGGGAGGAAATCGGAAAAACTAAATAGCCATGACCTGACCTGAATATTTGTTTGAAGTTTCGTGAGAATCGGATAAAAATTGTGAGAATCGGATAAAAATTGTCGACACGCACAAACATCTTGCCTCATATATATATATATATATATATATAGACAATCCTGACGTGTAAGAATATCGCAACACATTATATTACATTTAGACATTTAGTTCTGTTAACATTTCGATCTCTCACTCGGTGTGAATTCATAGAACCGCATTACAAACTTACGAAGTGCATCTGCCATTCAGTGACTATTATCGTCGCACAGCAAAGTATTATGCCAACACAAGATAAAATCATCTTTGATGGTGAATGTTTTTATATTAACTTTCCTGTAGCCTCTCTGAAGATGGTTCATGTGGGCCGAAAACATCATAATAAAAAATATCTAAATGTTGAAGAATTTTTGTCTTTATTTTCACCTGAAATTAAAGTCAAAATACGACGTTTAGCACGGCTCATGATTAAACATAATAGACATTCATTGTCTGTTATATTTAACAATAAATGTTTAGAAAATTATATGCTGCCTCGAGACACTATATATATATATATATATATATATATATATATATATATATATATATATATTGCAAAGACTATTCTCGTTAATGTCTTTTTGAATATATATGAATATTCATACTATTTTCGTTTACCCTCTCCTCATTTAGCATTTCCTTCTCTTCTCTTTCTCTCTCTTCCTCTCTCTCTCTCTCTCTCTTTCTCATCCACCTCTATCACTCTTGTTCTCCCTCTCTTTCTCCCCGTCCTTCTTTCTCTCTCTTCCTCTCTCGTTCTGTTTCTCCCCCTCTCACTCTCTCTCAACCACCTTCACCACTCTCTCTCTCTCTTTCTCTCTCTCTCTCTCTCATTTCATGTTTTGCACTGTATCTGATATCACAGTGTGTCGCCAACGCTAGTTCAATTTTTACATGGTGTCTGCCTGCCTGGACCGTCAGAGATAACAGGCTCACCGAGCTAATCTTAATCGGGGTGTCGACGCTGTAGCGAAATAATGTTGGCTCACGGAGCAGTGGGTAAGATCTTATAGCGGTGAATATGAGAAATGGAAGAGTTCAATGGTTGGACCACGAGAAAAGAGAAAATTAAAATGGAAAACTAAAAAAAAAGATGACTGGTTGGATTCAACGAAGTAGTTAAGAAAAATAAGTGGGAGGAGGTAGAGTGGCAGAAGGAATAGTAGGTGAAGGAGAAGGAACGGGAGAAAAAGAAGCAAGGAAGGAGGAGTGGGAGAAGCAGAAATAGGAGAGGAGTAGAGGTAGAAAGAGGAGAAGTGAGAGGGAGAGAAGTGTGGAATAAGAAGAAAATGGAAAAGAAAACGAGAGTGGATTAAAAGAAGAAAAAAAGAAAAAAGGAAAGAGATGAAAAAGAGGCTTTGGTGTAGAAAAAGACAGCCGAGAACAAAAGCAAAAAGAAGAAGAGGAGGATTAAAAGAAAGAAGAAGGAAATGAAACGTGGGAGGAGGAGAGGGAAAAGAGAAAAGGATGAGGTAGAAGAATTAAAAGCAAGAGGCCTTATAGAAGAAGAAGAAGAAGAAGAAGAAGAAGAAGAAGAAGAAGAAGAAGAAGAAGAAATGATACAAGAAAACTCCTATGAAAATTGGACCAAAGAAAACATTATAAAAAAAAAGAATTTAACGTGGGGTTAAAAATGAAAGAAAATAGAAAGCGAGGAGAATGGGTGACGTGAACCATCATCGGAATGAGATATATCATCACAGAGAAAAAATGGCGGAAAGTCGCGAATGAAGCTATTAGTGGAAACATAATCTGAGAATGAAAGTAATTTTTTAAATGTGAGCATAAAAGGAAAAAATTAGAAAAACAAATAGCGTGATGAAAGAAAAAGAAGAAGACGACGAATGGGGAGGGTGAGGAAAAGAAGAAGAGGAAAACGAAGGAAGGCAACACAAGAAAAAATACGGGGAGAATGAGAGTGAAGTATAAAGAAAAAGAAAAGCGAAACTAATGAATGAAGAAATATGACACGAAAAGAAAAACTACAATAAAAATAAAAAATAAAAAACGAGGAAAATGGTTAAATAAGAAGAAGCAAATTCTTCTTCTTCTTCTTCTTCTTCTTCTTCTTCTTCTCCTCCTCATCCTTCTTCTTCTTCGTCTTCTTCTTCTTCTTCTCCTCCTCCTCCTTCTTCTTCTTCTTCTTCTTCTCATCCTCTTCCTCCTTCTTCTTCTTCGTCTTCTTCTTCTTCTTCTTCTCATTCTTCTCCTCCTCCTCCTCCTCCTCCTCCTTCTTCTTCTTCTTCTTCTTCTTCTTCTTCTTCTTCTTCTTCTATGTGGCCTATCCCTTCATGGCTTTCCACGTTTCCCTCTCTCTGGTGGCTCTGAGCACGCCTTGTCACACCGTGCAATCTTCGTTCCATCATCCACCTGATTAGGTCCTTCAAATATGTTATCCGTTGCTTTCCCCTATCTCTTTTTCCCTCTATCCGGCCTGTTAGTATCAGATTCTCCAAGCCCTTCTTCCTCACTGCGTGTTCCAATAACTTCAACAGTCTCTTCCAGATGCTCAGTATTAATTTCCTTTTCGTTTCAATCCTTTCTAAAGCCTCATCATTGCTCACATGTTCGATCCATGATATCCGCAGCATCCTTCTGTAGAACCACATTTCAGTTGCTTCAAGTTTTTCCTTCATGTTTGATTATATTGTCCAGCATTTACTGCCATATTGAAGGACGGACATCACGTAGCAATCCAGTATTTTCTTCCTAATTTCTAGCGAAATTGTCCTGTTTCTTAATACCTTACTCAACTTCTGGAATGCTTCCTTCGCCATGCCAATTCGCCTTCGGATCTCTATATCGCACTTTCCGTCTTCTGTTATAACGCTTCCCAGATATTTAAATGTTTGTACCTGCTTGATTTTGGTATTCCCGACCTGTATTTGGCATTTTGAGTTGCCCTTTTTGCTGATGATCATGCATTCAGTTTTCACGCAGTTTATTTCTAGTCCTTTCTTCTTACTTTCTTCTCCTACCTTCTGTAGGGGGTCTTGTAGTTTCCTTTCTGTGTCTGCTATCAGCACTGTATCATCTGCGTACCTTGAGTTGTTTGAATTGTGGCCTCCGATTACGAATCCAGGCATAACTTCTAGGGTCCTCAAAATAAAGAACGAGGCGTAGAAGAAAACGGAAGAGTTTATAAAATAAAAATGGAGAAGAGAACAAAGAGACGTAGGAGGAAAATTTTATTCATGTTTAATTTAGTCTTTTCAACATTCTTTCATTTTTCCATGTTGTGGGAGTGAGGAAGGACAAAAACTGTCCATATTTTCCATTTTCCCAAGAGCTTTCGGTCACTTCCTTATCCAGTTTCTAGAAAGTCTTAATTTGGTGTTGTTATTTTCTCATCATGTTTTGATTGTTTCAAATGATTTTATTCTTTATGTGTTTTTTAATACAAGTAGAGGCAGTAAAAACTTGAAGCAGCGGAAATGTGGTTCTACAGAAGGATGCTGCGGATATCGTGAACCGAGCATGCAAGCAACAATGAGGTGTTGGAAAGAATGGCAACAAAAAGGAAATTAACACTGAGCATCAGGAAGAGACAAATGAAGTTCCTGGGACATGCAACGAGGAAGGAGGGCTTGGAGAACCTGATATTGACAGGCCAGATAGAAGGAAAAAGAGACAGAGGAAGGCAGCGGATAACATATTTGCAGGGCCTGATCAGGTGGATGACGGAACGGGGGTTGCGATATGTATCAGGAGAAAACATACTAAAAGCCACCAGGGATAGGGAGACGTGGAGGACCATGATCGCCTACGTCCTGAAGGGACAGGGCACATAGAAGAAGAGGCAGAAATTCCGAGCCTTAGGAATTTGAGTGAGCATCTTTCTATATTTAAAAATCTTTCAGCAAACTACTCATATTGTAAAATAAGGTGAAGTTGATAGTGGGAGAAAGATATTTAATATACAGGGCAATGTTTTAGATAATTTAATTTATATGCAATTTTCGTGTTTTCAACCATATTATTTCTCATGGGTAAATTGTAGGTAGGTAGATGATTTTTATTGCACTTTTCTCTGATAGGTTAACATGTGTAGCGTCTACTCAATAAAGAAGCAGTGTGTCCGATATAGATCATTGATTTACAACGACTCGTAATAAACTTTGGGGACATTTTTTGTATTTCCTCCCTCCTACCAAACGGAAAAATGGAAAAACACTGGAAAAACTAAAGAAAGAATTAAAATTATATTATCTGCTGTCTTCATGATCACTCTTCTACAGTTCTTGCTTGTTTATAATATTTCTGGGGTTTTTTTTGGGAGGAGGGGGGTTAATACACAGTAACCGCTTGTGTCATAGGGGATTTACTTCCTTGCGTGGAGTGTATTATATCAGTTATATATATATATAAAGCAATCGAATGTCTAACCGTACTGATGAGCTGTGATACAGCGAAACAGATCTGTCTGCGGATGACAATAATTACGCTCTCACACCCTGATTGAACACTCTAGAAGAAAGGTAGACTTTGAAAAACAGTAGCCACTCTAGCGTTTACGCATCGCTCATCCAGTAATGGATTAGAGCACTCTGGCTACTGGGCGGGTATAATGACAATATATATATATATATATATATATATATATATAGTAATTATTAATATTATAACAATAATTGCATACTGCAATTAATAGTTACAATGTTTCGCTGATAAATCACTATCAGCAGACAGTAAAATAATAATTACCATATATTTATGCTCAACTAACTAGAATATACTTCCATTAATAACGGTTACTCATATCATATATATATATATATATATATATATATATATATATATATATATATATTGATTGCTTAATTAATTAGTTTTTGGTCATTTGCAAAACAGTAGCCACATTAGCGTTTCGAGCCTGGGTTGTGTAGCAATCGGAGTCTAACCATACTGATGAGCTGTGATACAGCGAAACAGATCTGTCTGCGGATGACTATTTACGCTCTCACACCCTGATTGAGCACTGTGGAAGAATAGTAGACTTTGAAAAAACAGTAGCTACTCTAGCATCGACGCATCGTTCATTCAGTAATGAATTAGAACACTCTCACTACTGGCGTATGAATCACTGAATATCGCATGCTAAAAGTCGGCCTCCTTCTACCGAGCGCCCATAGCTAGAATCGCCGACTGACGCCAATTCGGTCGGGTTTCAATCATGGGTAAAAAACAATCGGATGTCTAATCGTACTGATAAGCTGTGATACAGCAAAACAGATTTGTCTGGGGATGACAAATATATATATATATACATATATATAGATATATATATTCTTCATTTGTAAACGAGTTATTACGCGACCTAGATTAATACCATGTGGTGTCTTCAGACGACTTGCAATAACTGATTTTTACGGGGTTTTTTTTTGTTTTGTTTGTTTTTTGTTTTTGTTTTTGTTTTTCGCTCACGTGACGGTGATTTTTTTTAAACACTCACGTGGCAGGGAATTTTTGAACGCTCAATTTTTAAAATTACAAGAAGTTATAACGTTTTTATCCATGGTTGTGTGAACTTAATAGGTATTTTATGGTATGGTTACACTTACCCATAATTTCTGTTCTTTTATTTAAAAAAACGTTCTTTCTGTTCTGTTTCTGTTCTTTTATTTAAAAAAAAAACAGTAAACGGTAAAATCAGTTATTGCAAATCGCCTAAAGACACCATATGGTAGAAACCTAGGTCACGTAATAACTCGTTTACAAATGAAGAATATTCAAAAGTTCTACAATATAATTGTATTGAAGATTTTTAATACAAATGTGTACTGGTCAAAAAAGACATGACTGACTAGGCCGAAAATTTTCCCGCGTTAGGTTGCCATTATTTTCTGTGGTAGATTGGTTGCCAACAAAGGCTATAGAACCCAATGTGTACTGTTATTTAACCCAGGAGGAGAAGCGACGGATTAATATCTTTTCCAAGGCTATTTGTGCGGAAGTAAATGCATCGAATTTCCGCTTAAACATGACCGATCGCAACTAACATTTTCATGCGTGGAAGCGCAATTCTCAGACTGTCAGTATATGTTATAGAAACTTATCGATATTTATCCACCTGGGAGAGTTCAAGATGGTAAAAAATTAACATTAAGCTTTTTCTATGACATATACCGACTACCCGAGGATTGCGTTTACAACTGTTAGCTGCGGTCGGTCATGTTTAGCGGGAACCATTACATAGATGTTATGTTCTGCCTCATTGCGAGACATTGAACACTTTCCCCAGTATTGGAGTATTGGATCTTAAATAGGCTCTCTTTGAGTCGCTATTTGCCCAAGTATACATATATATATATATATAATTTAAAATTTCTCTCTCTTAGTCGTTTCCATTTGCTCTTTCCTCTCAGTTCATTCTCTCTTGTTCTCCTCTTTACTTTGTTGTTTCTTCTGTGTCTTTTTCTTTCCACTTTCTTTTCGATATCTTGATGTTTTTTGTCTTCTCATCTTTTCTGCCCGCTTCCTTTTTCCTCTCTTTTTTAATTATCCTCTTACCTCGTACAAAAGATTTCTAGAAATAAAACGAAGTGTTTATTTTTAATTTTCTTAAAGAAAAAAGACGTTTATTACCATCATCATTAACTTCCTGATGAGACATGGTTCTTTTAATGTCAAAACAAAATGTACAATTTTGTAGTAGCTTGTAGTTTGTACATGTTCTAAAGTATTATATATATATATATATATATATATATATATATATATATATATATACAGAAAAATAGTAGCCACTCTAGCGTGTACGCATCGCTCATTTCAGTAAAAATGAAATTTGAGCACTCTAGCTATTGGGCGCGTAATATGATATGCGCTAAAAAGACTGCCTTCTTCCACCGAACGCCCAGTGCCTCAGGGGTAGAGTCGCCGACTAACGCCAAATCGGTCGGGTTTCGAACCTGGGTTGTATAGCAATCGGAGTCTAACCGTACTGATGAGCTGTGATACAGCGAAACAGATCTGTCTGAGGATGACAATATATATATATATATATATATATATATATATATATATACACACACTTGGGGAAAACAGCGACTAATATAAGAGAGAAGGATCTATATAAGAAGAGATTATATCTGTATAAGTATATATATATATATTGGAGAGAAGGATCTATATAAGCATTTACAATATCGGTATTATCCAATAATAATTCTACTTAAATAAAAATAACTGTATCAATTTTGATGCCTCTATGAGTGCGTTTGTTTCCGCTCAAATTGTACATTTAGTCGACATTTATATTTTATACATTCTTAGTAGGATAGTTGATCCAGAACAAATTAGATTCTATAAATATGTGTCCGTTACCTATAGACTCCGAAACGGCTGAACCGAGTTTCTTAAAAGTTTACACATTTGTACTATCAGCGTCTGCGAGTGTTCTTAGTTAGGTTTTGTGTCGAGGTACCCCCAATAAATATCGAAAATTGATAATCGAAAAAATCGGGTGATAGAAGGAGTGGTCCGATTTTAATCAAATTTAATACACTCATAGGCATAGACATAAGAAACGATATTCAGAAGTTTCAAGGTTACAGTTCTTACAATAGTGCAGAAAATCGATAATATATGTCTGTATATAAAAGGCAAGATGCTTGTGTGTTTGTCTGTTTATCTACCTGTATGTCTATTTTTTCAGTCCTTTTATTTTAGTTTTTGCTTAAGGTTTGGCTCTAAGTAGGTATAATTGTAATTCTTAGTCTCAGCCATGATACAATTTACTCAGAGGACTTATTTAGCCTTCAAAATTCAGTTTACGACGAAAAAACTTATTTGATATCGATACCAGGATATCAAAATTTGATTTACATCTATTCATTTTTCTTTCAGTCTACAGTTTCTCTTTAACTGGAAACAACTATTGCATTTTAGTCTTTCGTGCCAACGTCTAAAGAGTCTGCGCTCCAGGACCATGGATTAGTTTTAAAGCTTTCATTACACCCAAGCAACGCCGGGCTATACTGCTAGTGAAGTATAAAAACAATGACTTTGATAACCATTGCTAAAACACTTCATATAAATACCTTTCTGAAAGACAGGAATCCATATTTTCTCCCTCCCTCTAGCTATCAGTTAAATAGTACAGTAGACTCTTCTTTCCAGCCTTGATTGTCACCCGAGCAACGTTGGGCTATACTGCTAGTTTAAAGATAATAAAATCCTGTATAATAATGCCCTCAAAAAAGTGAGTTTAAACAAGAATTATTCTCTAAAAAATAAATAAAACTGTTATTAATAAGTCTAAAAATAAGAAAAGTTTTATGGTTCAACCTCATTTTTGCCAATAATCTACCATTAATATCGGTCAATATTTTCTAAAATTGAACGATAGATATTTTAATGCTAATAACCGACCATGTAAGATATTTAACAGAAAAGCATTAAAAATGAATTATTCCTTTACAGCAATATCCACCGCATCACTATTTCTCATAATAATAAAATACTTGACAATTTTTATAATAATCAGCAAATAAATACAATTCCCCTGTAACTGTAGAATTAAGGAGGTATATGCGTATCTGAAAAAGTCATACAACACGCTGGTTTCTCTAAGGAATACTATAAAGAGAGAAAAGTATATTTTGGAATTTCAGCCGAACCTGAGAAACACAGAGTTTATAATCATAAATATTCCTTCTCCAGGCCCCCTTAAATCCCAGACAGTTCTATCTAAATATTTCTTGGAATTAAAAGATAGAGAACTCTCTCAACAATCGAATGGAAGATAGTTGGTAAATCTCTAACTCCTGATGTGATTTTTAAATGTCGTCACAAAAATAAATTTAAATCATCGAAATTCTAGGATTTAATCTAATCTCATAGTAATTCCAATTGCTATTTATTTCCCCGTTGTGATTCTGCTCTATTATTTCTATATTATTTTCCTCCGTTTTATTTTATTTTAATACATTTAAATCAGTTGAAAATTGACTTTGGTTTTATAATGTTAATACTGTGATTGCATATTGTGGTTTTTACTATATTTGCTCCTTCGTCATTATCGGGATTATTGTTTTTAATTTGAGGTATAATATTTTCTCTTGTAAACATTTCTTGTTATATAAAGTTGTTTTTTTTTAAAGAAAGATCTTTTTTTAAAAAAGGTTTTTTTTTGGAAAAGATTTTATAAAAAAAGAAATCTTGTTAAAAAGTCTTTTGGAAAGATCTTTTTTTTAAATTGTTTAAATTTTTTTGTTGGCTAATACTTGTGGATGTATGTGTAAGATCAGTCTTCAATTTTTCTTTTTATCTATTTTTCTCTTTCATTTTCTTCGTAATTATCTTTTATGAAAATTATGTCTGTATGTTAATATTGTATATGTCTATCTTTTTTATGTCTGGTTCAAATGATATAATGTTCACTTTCCTTGTCAAAAAACTTCTTACAGTCTAAATTAGATATCTCCACTAATTAACGGGAAAATCAGCGTCGCGTAATGCAAAACGCCACAAACTTAAAAATAAAGTTTCTCGTCAAAATTTTGATATTATTATTAAAAGAAAAGATTAAAGACTTTTTTTATTTTTTCAATTTTTTAATCCTTTCTAACACGTTAGAAACTTTGGTAAAAATGCTTGTTTTGTTTACGTCATCGCCTTCTACAGAGTTTAACATTGATCTTTTTGCGCATTTGTTCTGTTGAAAACTCATTAATTTCAAAATTCTTGTACAAATCAAATAACTGTCCGATTTTAATGAAATTTTCAGAACTTATTCACAAATTAATGAAATTATCTTTGAAATGTTTTTTTAGAAAATATTGATAAAACAGTTTTTTTAATGTTTTACCCCACCCCACTTAATTTCATTAAATTTCGAACAGAACCTTCAGGTTTATAGGAATTATTTCTTTGTTAAACGTAGGAGTCATTGGAGATTGCAAATCACCTACTTTGGTTAAAATGCTTGTTTTGTTTACGTATTGTATGTACAATAATGCCTCCCTGATTAAAGGGGTCTTGCTTGTTTTTAACCTTTTAAAACCATTCAATTTAAAATAACCACATCACTTGACAAGACACAAGAAGTGTCGAAACAAAATAGCTACTTTGTAGTGATATTGTAACATATTCATGTTATAATTTCTGAATAAATATTATTAGCTCTACTTTGTATTGAGCACTTTTTAAAAAAATAGTGTTTCTTTGGCCAAGGGATATTATTCCACCCATACTTGTATATATATATATATATATATATAGAGAGAGAGAGAGAGAGAGAGAGAAAGAGAGAGAGAGTGTGTGTGGTCTAAAGGTAGTTAAATTATTACGATTATATTATTACAATGGTGTTCAATGAATTATTCAAAAGCAATCCGTGAATATCTTGATGAAACATTTCCTGAGAAATGGATTGACCCTCGAGGTTCAATTGATTGCCCAGCACGTTCACCTCACTTGACCCCTATAGCTTTCTTCTTTTAAGGCTTACTCAAGGGAAAAATTTATAGACGAAAACCAAGAAGTGTTGGTGATTCAAAAAATTTTAATGAAGAGATTCATTTCTTGAAGTTAATATACAAAGAGACTTGTGCCAAAATGTTTGTCGAAGCGTGAGGGATAGACTTACAAGCTGTGTAAATTGTGATGGACAACAGTTTGAGCACCTGCGTCGATTTAAAGTTAAGCGCTTTTTTATTATTATAGACATTAAAACTTAATTGTCAATATAATAATTGTATTAATAAACTTTTGTGGATCTTCGTTGCCAAATGGAATGACTATATTGAATCCATTGCCAAATCTGCTGCTATGAAAGTCGGCTCTCTGTGCAGGGCCCGGAAATTTTTCCCACCTGAAACTATTCTGCACATATACAAATCTACCATCCGCCCGTGTATTGAATATTGCTGCCATATCTGGTCGGGTGCCCCTGCTGCTCTCCTTGGGCTTCTTGACAAAATACAAAGGAGGATCTGTAACGTGGTTGATACTAACTTGGCAGACCGGCTGCAGCCGCTCTCACACCGGCGTGATGTAGCTTCCCTGTGCCTCTTCTACAAGTACTTTCATGGCTTCTGCTCCGATGAGCTTAGATCACTGGTGCCGCCCAAGCACGAATTTACACGAGATACTAGATTAGCAACTAGGTCCCACCCTTTTACAGTTAAACAAATAAGATGTAACCGTAAATTCTACTCCAACAGCTTCTTTTCTCGCGCTTCCCGCCTGTGGAACTCCCTTCCACAAGTCTGCTTTCCCGACAGTTACAATCTCCAGGTGTTTAAATGTAGGGTCAATAGACACCTCCTATCACACTAACTATTCTCACAACACTCTCATCTACCCAACCCTCATTCTCGGTATCCTCACCCGCCTATCACCCACCCTCTGTTATGTCCTATATTTAACCAGCCTTTCTCCTCTCTACGTAGCCCCCTGCACAGTAGTGGCAGTGACATGCCTTGCTCGGGGTGAAACGCTTATAAAAAAAAAAAAAAAAAATTTGTTGTGGAGTTGTGGCGAAACTTCGTCACAAATTTGTAATGACCGGTTTGTGCCGGAAGTAAGACACGGAACAAGAAAGTAGGTGCAAAACAGTGTATTAGTATAACAAGAAACAAGATACCCAAAAGAAGTGTTAATAATAAGTAATATAGAAATAAGGATGTCCGAAGTTATTATTACGCTGTATATTGCCTGACTAGTAGCTGTCGTCAACTACCGTTAACTGGCTTTGTTAACTGCTTTCATTTATTCCTCTCTTTAACTGCCCTCCGGAAGTCACGCAGGTAATCACATATAACAAGATGAAGAGTCCATTCCTCGTAGGAGGGTACCATAACATAAACATAACTGTATATGTAATCTCAAAATAAATATTATCATTTACTGTCCACCCACTTATTTTCTATATACATAGGCAGCAAATGTTCAATACTACTAAAATACTAAGAAAATGACAGCATTTGTGTCGATTAATTTTAATGATCGACTTTTACAAATTCTGATTAATTCTTCTCAGACAAGGGTGAAATTCCATTAGAAATTGCCCAAATTTCATTTCGGAAGAAAAGTACAAAAAATATATTACGAGCTTTCGACTTTCTTAAGTCATCATCAGGGTAGGTAAAAACAATTATGATTTTCGTAGAACTAGTGAGTGCTGTGACGTAAGCAAATAATGTTGACTGTTTGCGGTCCCTCTGTTTTCGTGTGTGTGTGTGTAAGCAGTGCAATTTGCATAAATATATAAACGCGTGTACAAGACAAAGAAAATTTACAAATATATGTATGTGCGTGTGTGTTCGTAGGTCTATGCGAATATTGGCGTACTAGCAGTATAGGCAAACGTTGCTCGGGTGTAATGAAAGCTTTAAAATTAACCAATGGTCCTGGAGCTCAGACTCATCCTAAAGAACATTTGTGTGAAGTTTGGTGAGAATCAGATAAAAATTGTGGATGTGTATAAAGGACATACAGACAGATAAACAGTTACACACATGAACATTTTGCTTTTATCAATTTTCGGCACTATTGTAAGAACTGTAACCTTGAAACTTCTGAATATCGTTTCTTATGTCTTTGTCTATGAGTGTATTAAATTTGATTAAAATCGGACCACTCCTTCTATAACACGATTTTTTTTATTATTGATTTTCGATATTTATCGGGGGTACCGCAACACAAAACCTAGCTAAGAACACTCGCAGACGCTTATAGTACAACTGTGTAAATTTTCAAGAAAATCGGTTCAGCTGCTTCGGAGTCTATAGGTAACGGATACACACACACATAAACACACACACACACACACTCACGCACAGACAAAGTTCCATTTATAAATAAGTTTAGATGTGCGAATGAATGTGTTTACAAAAATAAAGGAAAAGAGAAAAAATTCCATTCGTAAAATCTATTCATTTACGCGTAAAATGCACATTAACTGATGAATCAGAGCAGAAATATGTTTGATTTTTTTGCAGAATATATAAACAAAAGACTAACGTAGATATCCATACGGCATCCGATATATTACGCAAATATCTATTCTAAAATTTATATAAATATTTGCATACACAAATATGGCCGCACTACTCAACATCTAGACCAGATTTTCTCAACCTTTTACCCTTGCGTAACCTTTAAAATAAATTACATGTCTCAAGGAACCCCTGCACAAAAACAAAATTATAATAAATTTTTTTATATATGTTCCCAATGATTGTTATATTATTGTTGTGAAGTAGTTTTCGCACTGAAGGTTATAATCGTGCTATGTCGGTTGCTAATCGATTTAACGCACCTTAAATGTTAGGAACTTGGTAATCTTCCACTGAAAGCTGACTCCTTAGTATTCAACTGCGGACTAATTTCAACTGCCTAGTATTTCTACTGAATTCCGATAGAACTCTGAAGAACACTCTAGTACTCCTATGAACTTCCCAAGAACTTCTCGAGTTAACTTCCTGTTAACTCTTATTAATATAGGAGGAAGGGTCCATTATCTGAGGAATAGGTGTGTTTCATCATAACAATTATATAATAACATAATAAGCTAAATGGGATTATGTGTATATTACGATATCACAATAAGCAAGAATATATTGTGCGTGTTTAGTAATATTACGTATATGAAATTAAATAAAATGTCAAAAGTGCATCAGCTTATCTCACTTGTTTTCAGGGAACCCTTATTGAAAAACACTGTTCTAGAATATTTTACAAAAAACACCCGAGAAAGTTCTAGAATTTTTTTATTTTAGCTTAATTTTACTGAATACGAATTTCAACTCAAAAACTTTACATGATACAACAGTGACGTAGAAATAGGTACAAATACATTTCTATACTTTTAAGATTAGGTTGTACTTATATTATTTACACTGTTCGTACTGCAGTCCTAATCTTTATTGCCATATTCACGGCAGGGCATGGATAAAAGAGTTAGTTGTGAGTTCAAAACCTAGCTAGGGTAGCGGTGAACAAATAACTTAGAGAGTTAAGTTAAAGGAAGATAAGTAAGACATACGGAAGTGGTATGGTTCATGGACATTCCTATATAACCCCCTGCACAACAGTGGCAGTAAAATGCCTTGCTTGGGGCCACACGTTTATAAAAAAAAGAAAAAAAATTAAAAGATAAATAAATAAATAAATTAAAAAATCCTTTGATCTCTTCTCTTAATAACAAACATTTTGACGATAAATCTTCGTTTTTATTAAGTTTGGGTTCTTTTAACATAATGCTACGCTGTTTCTTCAGCGAATGAGTGGAGGTACCTAAGTGAAAGTCTGGCACCGTACAGACATCACTAAATATATTCCCAATGATCGTTATATTATTGAATAACATAATAGCCTAAATGGGATTATGTGTATATTACGATATTACAATAAGCAAAAGTATATTGTGCGTACTTAGTAATATTACATATATGAAATTAAATAAAAAATGAAAAGTGCATTAGCTTATCCTGAAACTGTAGGGAGATGGTTAATATTTTTCATATCGGCCTTGTGTCAATCATATCCGAACTCCTTACAACTTAGGATTATTCGCTATCATCAGAAGGTTGTAGATTAGAATGTGTGGAAAAATAAAAGTATACCTTTAGTGTGTTTAAAATAGAAATTTATTAATGGAAAAGAATAACATAAATTGGTAGAAGTCAATATTCAATGAGAAACAGTACTGAAAAGTTAAGGGTATCAAGAGTTCGTAGTAGTCCTTGCAGGAGTAAGTTTATGTGTACGTAGGCAAGAACGTATGTATGTATGTATGCATGAGCGTTTATTGTTGCGTAGGATATTCTTTAAAGTTATCACTCAGGGTGAATGGTGAAAAGGAAGGAGGTGAGAGGTGAGACAGAATTATAGAGACAATAATTAGTGCTCGCTTCACGTTTGTCAAGGAACGTGTTAATTACGCTTGTCATCTTTTCTCTATGGCGACGGTCTAGCTTGCTCCATATTTTATTTCGTTTTGGGGCCCGAAAAATCATCCAGGAATTCGCTCCCGGATGTGATTCTGGCATTTCTATTTGACGACAAACATTTTGCATCGAGGTGTGAAATTTCGCGAGTTTTGTGTGTGTGAAGCAAAGTTTGTAAATTCGAGAAAATTCGTTTATTTCTAACAAAATCAACAAGTAAGTGCTTAGTATTTGAGTTTTCAAATCTAGAACTTCCTTTGTTCTCTACAATCTCACTTGTTCTCACAGAACACTTAGGAACCTTTTGTAGAACCTTAGGGTTCCGGGGAATCCCGGTTGAGAAACGCTGATTTAGACAGTTTTAATAAAATCAAAACAAGTTTCTGTAATGTAATCATCTCGACTTCTGTCGCCTTCTCAGCGATGTGACGTGGCTTCCCTCTGTCTTTTTTACAAATATTTTTATGGCAACTGCTCTGATGCCAGGACCATATGAATTTAAGTGTGCTACTACATTGACATTCAAGTCCTACCCTTTTACCGATGGAATAGACAAATACAGCTCCAACAGTACTTTTCTCGTTTGGCATCAGTCAGAGATTCTACCTCTACGCTACCGGCGCGCAGTGAAAGAATGCAGATTTTTATCTGTTATATACACAATATGTAAAAAAGTCAGTAGCCAAGAGTGTTCAAAATATTGCTGGAGAACGATGCGTAAATAGCGGTAAGTAGCTACTGTTTTTGAAGTCTAGTATGTCACCAAAGTGCTCTCTCTCTCTCTCTCTCTCTCTCTCTCTCTCTCTCTCTCTCTCTCGCTCTATATATATATATATATATATATGTATATATATATATTTAGTGTATCGAGGCAGCAAATAATTTTCTAAACATATACTGTTAAATATAAGAGACAATGAATGTCTATTATGTTTAATCATGAGCCGTTCTAAACATTGTATTTTGGCTTTAATTTCAGTTGAAAATAAAGACAAAATTCTCCAACATTTGGATAATTTTTTATTAAGTTAGTTCTAAGCTTTCTGCTCATGTGAGCCATTTTCAGGGAGGTTATAATGACGGTAACACAAAAACATCCACCATCAGCGACTATTTTATCTTGTGAAGACAGAAAATTCCGCAAAGCAACCTTATATAAATGGAAATTGTATGACAAAGTGGAAAAAGTGATTTGTGACGCGTTTCGTTCTTCAGGACTTCATCAGACTTAATTTGTTATGTTGATACGACTACTCATGCGTACGAACGAGAGGTGTTGGTGATTTTAAAATTTTGATAAACACTGTGCTAATAGAAGAAGTGGAATATCTAAACTTATTTATAACTGTAACTTTGTGTGTGTGTGTGTGTGTGTGTGTGTGTGTGTGTGTGTGTGTGTGTGTGTGTGTGTCCGTTACCTATAGACTCCGAAACGGCTGAACCGATTTTCTTGAAAATTTACACAGTTGTACTATAAGTGTCTGCGAGTGTTCTTAGCTAGGTTTTGTGTCGAGGTACCCCCGATAAATATCGAAAATTGATAATCGAAAAAATCGGGTTATAGAAGGAGTGGTCCAATTTTAATCAAATTTGATACACTCGTAGACAAAAACATAAGAAACGATATTCAGAAGTTTCAAGGTTACAGTTCTTACAATAGTGCAGAAAATTTGATATCGATACCAGGAAATCAAAATTTGACCATTCATTTTTCTTTCAGTCTACGGTTTCGCTTTGACTGGAAACAACTATTGCTTTTTAGTCTAACGTCCAAAGGGTCTAAGCTCCAGGGCCATGGATTAGTTTTAAAGCTTCCATTACACCCGAGCAACGTCGGGCTATACTGCTAGTCTACTAATAAAAGTGACAGGAAGAAAATAGAAAAACACTCTGATTACTAGATATCAAAGAATTTTTTTTATTCTAAAAAATTCTAGAAAATTAAAAAAGTTCTAAAATCTACAGCACCTCTCATTTGTGCACATGCGCAATCGTACCAACATAAAAAAAGAAAATTAGTCAGATAAACTCTTGGAGGACGAAATGTGTCACAAGTAAACATTTGCCACTTTGCCATACAATTTCCTCAATTATTCTTCTTTTATTCAGTAATGAATTAGAACACTATTAGCCACTGGCGTATGTGTACATGGTATATCACACGATAAACGTCTGCCTCCTTCTACATAACTCAGAAGTAAAATCGCCGACTGATGACAATTCGATCGGGTTTCAATCCTGGCTAAAAACAATCGAATGTCTATCGTACTGATGAGCTGCGGATGACTATATATATATATATAATTATCCGCAGATGGGAATTTTGTAGACAGATTTAATATTAGCATATAGGATGCAAGTTTTATGATCTTCTGACTAGACTTTATCCTTTGGATTTCTTAGAGGAAAAGAGTAGGGAGGTGTAAGGGGTGGGAAGGGATGGGATTGGACTTAATGTTTATTTGTACAACTATAGAATATTTTTGTATTTAAGCACAGTTTTATAATGAATTTAATTTTGTATATTTAACCTTAATTTTGAATTTAGGAAATCGATTTTTTTCTATAAAATTTGAAATTTGAAATTAGATCACAATTTGTGGTGTGTAATAGGTAAGATTTAATGTAAGAGGAAAAATTTAATGTTTGTATTTGAGGTAATAGGTAAATAGGCAATAGGTATGTTTGTATTTAAGGTAATTGTAGTTTCAATGTCGAAACAAATGTACAATTTGTCGTGGATATATAAAAAATGTGTACTTGTTCTAAAATATACTTTATAATAAACATTCACAGCTCTATATATTATATATCGAGCACTGTTGTAAATTAATGTTTTGAACGTTGTAAATTTCTTTTTTTTTTTTTTGGTTCCTTACTCACTCGGATATATATATATATAAAAAGAAAAAGAAAAGATACAGAGGAAATAGAAAGTGAAGAGAAAAATAAGTGAGAAAATGTAGAGAGGGAAGAGCCAGTAAAACAGCTAAAAGAGAAAAGCTTTAAATTTGGCGCGGAAATGGATTGCAGATAGATATTGACATAGGTTACATTTTTCTTCTATAAGACATTTTAAAAAATTATGATGAAGCTTTAATTATAATTGGAACTTTTTTATATTTTATATTAATTGACGGCTTAATTTATTTAATGAATATTGCCTCGAGAATCTGTAGTTTGTTTTTGTTGTTTTCTTGGTGTAGGATAGGTGTTATTTTTTGTTACCACAACTCACACCCCTGAATACGATCTCGGAATAAGATTGAAAGTATTTGGGAACATCAAGAAATGAATAATAAAATCAACTGTCAACGTTACAGCTCATTTTTGACATCTTTCAATTATAATACGCGAAAGATTATCCATGTGTATGAACGGATTTTATTAAAAATAAGCAGATATAATGTTTGTAATTTATTTATTCTGGCTTATATATATATTTATTTATTTGAGCATTAGTTTAATAGATACTCGTATTTAAGTCGATACTCTGTTTTTAATTAAACAGTATATGTATACATATATATATAATAATAAATTAAACAATATATATATATATATATATATATATATACTGGTTGTTTAATTTATTATATTATTAAATTATTCAAAAGAATAGTTATTGCAAATTGTCTGAAGACACTACTCATGGTAGTAATTTAGGTTGCGTAATAACTCGTTTACAAATGAATAATATAAATACACACACACACACATATATATATATATATATATATATATATATATATATATACCGGCCTGAATATGTTTGATAAATTTTGTTATGAAAATATGTATCATACGGCAGGATTCGAGCCTGCGACACAGGGGAAGCCGTCAGTTGATCTGACGCGTTTTAGACCGTTTGGTGATGAATGATTTCAAAGTTTTATGATAACAGAATTAAGCCTTATGAACGCAATTTTTTTATTTCTTATAATATTCATCTTTGCTCTGAAAGCCTATCTTAGTATAAATACATGTAACTAGACAATATAACGGAAACTACCGGAAATTCACGAAATTAATTAACAACCGGCATATTTTAATTTATTTGTTTGAAAATAATGTTCAAACAAATAAATTAAACTATGTCGGTTGTTAATTCATTTCGTAAATATCCGGAACTTTTCAATATATATATATATATATATATATATATATATATATATATATATATAACATAGCGATGATCCACGTATACTGTCTTAATATGTAAAGGAAAAACTACTAAAAAGTTGTAAGTTTAAAAATGTATTTTTTTGACAGTATTTATTTATTTCTATTATTATATTTGATATTTCAGACCGTCCTCGGCCTTTCATCAGAAAAAATTATTTTAAAATTTAAATTAGAAACGTTTTCGCGAGGAGCGTTCGTGGAGAGATTGTTTACATCATGTGACGCAGAAAGCGACAGATTTTTTTAATATTTGTAAACGTAAACCTATCTTTAATAATACTTATAAATGTTGTTTTAAAGAAATTTTTAAGTGTATCTAAAAATGTTTAACTATTGAAATATTTATAAAGATTCAAAACACCTAAGTCCCTATTTAACCCTAGCCTGTATGTATTTAATTTTAAAATCCAGTATTTTTTTTCTTTCTGCGTGAGTATGTAGAACTAAAATCAGAATCTATTAGTAAACATTTGCAGTTTTCTAATGTGTGTCCTGGTTGATTGAAGTGTTCTGCTATGGGTGAATACGGGTTGTTTTGGCGTATGCTTAGTTTATGTTTATTGAAACGGAATCTGAAGCTATTTCCAGATTCACCAATATATCCACTATTTGGACATATTGAACAGAAGAGAAAATATATAATGTTTTAGCTGTCACAGGTGAGGCGTGGTGGGTGCAATTTGATGTTGGTGTTGGGTAGAGAAAATACTGCGTCGTTTACTAAGTGTTTACAAATTAAACAACGGGATTTCTGACATTTGAAATTCCCTGATAGGTTTGTATTTTTTAGATATTTGGTAGAAGTGAGGATAGTTGATAGGTTGGGTGTTTGCTTCATTGCATTTATGGGTGGTTTATCGAAAATGTCTTTGATTTTTTTTGTTTGATTAGAGGTTCTTGTAATCATTTTTTAAATTTTAAATAAGTGTGTGGGAATATTGATTGTGGTTAAATTGGGAATTCGGTTGTTGTTTTTTCTTTTCTTGTATGTGAGAAGTGTGTTACGATTTATGTAGATGGTTTTATTTAGTGCTTCTTTTATTATTTTTATTGGGTATTTACATTTTAGAAATTGCTTTGTTAGGTTGTTAATTTTGTATAGAAAATCTGGATGGTCTGAGCATATGCGTTTGATTCTTAGAAATGAGCTTTATACGATAGAATTTTTTAATTTAAGGGGGTGACAACTGTTAAAGTGTAGGAATTTATGTTGGTTTGTGGGTTTGCTGTATAGACTGGTGGAAAGTGTGTGTTTGTTTAATTTTATCATGACGTCTAAGAAAGGGACGGATGTGTATGAGTACTCCATGGTAAATTTCTATTGTATTGTGGAAGTTGTTGCAGAAAGTAAAACAGTTTTTTAATTTTTTTAATCCATGAGTCCATAATGAGAAAATGTCATCAATGTATCTAAAATAATGTGATGGTTTATATTGTGAATTGTCTAGTATCTTTCTTTCTAGAATGTGCATAAAGATATTGGCATAACTAAAATATTTAAAAAATCTGTCGCTTTCTGCCTCACATGATGTAAACAATCCCTCCACGAACGCTCCTCGAGAAAACGTTTCTAATTTAAATTTTATAATCATTTGTTTCTGATGAAAGGCCGAGGACGGTCTGAAATATCAAATATAATAATAGAAATAAATAAATACTGTCAAAAAAATACATTTTTAAACTTACAACTTTTTAGTAGTTTTTCCTATATATATATATATAATAATATTGCGTTGCGTTGCAATTTTATTCTTCGTTCTTATTAATTTATATATATATATATATATGTGTGTGTGTGTGTGTGTGTGTGTGTGTGTGTGTGTGTGTGTGTGTGTGTGTGTGTAATGAATTATTTTGAACATTATTTTTAGCGATACTCGTATTTAAGTAGATAAATTTTTATCACGAAAATGTGCGCTATCCAGTAGGATTCGAACCTACTTAAATACGAGTATCGGTAAAAATAATGTTCAAAATAATTAATTACAAATTGTCGGTTGCTTATAACCAAGTTTCGTTAAAATTCGTTAATCTCCGTAATATATATATATTTCGCTACCCCCCCCCACCAACATCCCACACAAAACTCGCCAAATATAAGAAAAGAGGCTTTCCATTCCTTTCTACACAACCTGATGATACATTTTAATTTCAATGTCGAAACAAAATGTACACTTTATAGTGGATAAAAATTTGTACATGTTCTAAACTATAATTTATAATAAATAAATAAATAAATATATATATATATGTGTGTATGTGTGTGTGTTTGTGTGTGATGGGAATTATGTGTGTTGTGTGCGTGCATTTGTAGATAAATAAATACTTGCGCTAATGTTATCTTTACATAAAAATATATACTTGTGTGTGTGTGTGTGTGTGTGTGTGTGTGTGTGTGTGTGTGTGTGTGTGTGTGTGTGGATTTTCAAATTTACTTGAAAACTTTATACACATACGCAGTGCATTTTCTGGTTCAGACTTTGTAGCCAAATAAATAGATATTCCTGAATACATTGTGGTTGAATGCACGTGTATAATTAGAAAAACACAAGGAAAAATAAAATTGTGTTTTCCTTTCATTCACCGTGGGAACTCTAGTATAATGACAGGCATTTTTTTTTTATTACTGAGGATGCTGAAAAGTTCTCGGCCAAACCAAAACAGAATTTTAAAATTGTTCTGGGGTTTAGTTCCAGTCAAGTAAAGTGCCATCACGTGACACACGCTTGGGTGATCGGGTCTCTTTCGATCCATGACCTGATTAGGCAGAAGTTTTTCGCTCAGTGGGATGCCGTTTAATTCTGCAGTAGACTGGTTGCCAGCAAAGGCTATAGGATCCACTATGTCTCCGTAGCTTGAAAAATAAAAGGGTAGATTTATATATTTCCCAAGATTATAATGGGCGAAATCGAATGCAATGAACCAGACTGGAATTTGAAATCGGCTCTCCGATTACAAAGTGAAATTTTGGGACTTTTCTTTACGTGGGACTAAAGATTGTAGTTCATCTGAACACTTTCCGTGAATATAGCGGTTGATTAGCCACGTTTTGTTTGTGGGAAAGGAGATGTTAAGTGGAAAATATTTCATCACCGCGGACGTGGTGACGTTTGTGGACTCTATCAAAATTGGAAAGTCAAAACTGAGGCTCTTGTAAAAGTAGAGAATAGCGGATTTACTCAGGTACTAAGTGGATTGGTACAGAGAGCCGACCATTTTTCATCATCTTTAGCCATGATTCGTATGAAAGAGATCCGCTTTACTGCTGGGTTGAGTTTAAGTCCCAAGAAGCACTCATGGCACCGGTTTTCCCCGAGAGAACATCCGTTCAATGCGACAGGCAAAAATTTAATCTCACTGCACGCATACACAAACGCAAACAAACTTACTCGTACACGTGTTCGTCCTGGTAAATTCACTCAGTTAGTGCCATACGTGATACACGGTTGGGCGATCATGTCTGCGGTAGATTGGTTACCAGCCAAGGCTATAGAACCCACTCTGTCCTGTTAATTGACTCTTAGCTAGAAGGTGAAGATATGTATTATATTATTAAGTAGTAATTAGAGGAGAATCAAATTATTACTTCATAACAATAGAAAACCGATCCCCCACTTTATACCCAGTAGAAGCCTTAATCATGTTTCTAACTATTATAGTTAAGTGCCATACGTGATACACGCTTTGGGTGATCATGTCTCAAAAGAGACAGGAGTGACTGAGCAGAAGATTATGCCGCAGTAGGTTGCCATTGCTTTCTGCGGTAGATTAGTTGCCAGCCAAGGCTATAGAACCCAATATGTCATGTTATTTAACACATAACTGGAGAGAAGAAACAGATTAATACCTTTCCCAAGGGTATTTGCTCGTAAATGAATGCAACGAATTCAACTAGAATTCGAACTCGGCTCCCCGATTTCTCGTTCCGTGTCGATATCCACTGCACCACAACGTACATCCTGATGAAGTAGAGACTCGAAACAACAGAAATGCGATTCTACAGATGGATGCAGAGGTTACAATGGACCGAGGTTCTCAGTAACGATGGGTTTTTGGAGAGAATGAAAACAAAATAGAAACTAATAGTGAACATCAGGGAAAAAGAGTTGAAGTTCCTGGAACACGTAATTAGGAAGGAGGGCTTGGAGAATCTGATACAAACAAGACGGATAAAGTAAAAGAGATACAGACAGCGCATGGCATATTAGATGGGTTTAAGCAAATAGATGTCAGATAGGGGTCTGGAAGAAATATCGAAGCAAAATATATTAAAAGATACAAGCACGGCTTCTGCTCCGATGAACTTAGATCACTGGTGCCCCCTAAATACGAATTTGCACGAGATACTAGATTAGCAACTAGATCCCACCCTTTTACAGTGAAACCGATAAAATACAACCGCAACTTCTACTCCAACAGTTTCTTTCCTCGCACTTCCCGACTGTGGAATTCTCTTCCACACGATTGCTTCCCCGACGGCTACAATCTCCAGGAGTTTAAATGTAAGGTCAATAGACACCTCCTAACACACTAACCTGCTCCCATTCTATCAAACACTCTTCCCATCTGCCCAACCCTCATCCTCGGTATCCTAACTCATCTGTCACCTTCCTCCTGATATTCCCTATGTCTAACCACTCCTTCTCTTTACCTTCCCCTATGTAGCCCCATGCGCAATAGTGGCAGTGGAATGCCTTGCTTGGGGTGAGATGATTAAAAGAAAAACACTTTTCCCATCTGCCTCAACCTCATCCTCGCTATCCTTACTCATCTGTCACCTTCCTCCTGACATTCCCTATGTCTAACCACTCCTTCTCTTTACCTTCCCCTATGTAGCCCCATGCAATAGTGGCAGTGGAATGCCTTGCTTGGAGTGGGGAGATGATTAAAAAAACACTCTTCCCATCTGCCCCAACCTCATCCTCGCTATCCTTACTCATCTGTCACCTTCCTCCTGACATTCCTCATGTCTGTCTGGAACTCCTTCTCTTTTACCTTCCCCTATGTAGCCTCCCATGCGCAATAGTGGCAGTGGAATGCCTTTACGGAGGAGATGATTAAAAAAAAAAAAACACTCTTCCCATCTGCCCAACCCTCATCCTCGCTATCCTTACTCATCTGTCACCTTCCTCCTGACATTCCCTATGTCTAACCACTCCTTCTCTTTACCTTCCCCTATGTAGCCCCATGCGCAATAGTGGCAGTGGAATGCCTTGCTTGGAGTGAGATGATTAAAAAAAACACTCTTCCTATCTGCCCAACCCTCATCCTCGCTATCCTTACTCATCTGTCACCTTCCTCCTGACATTCCCTATGTCTAACCACTCCTTCTCTTTACCTTCCCCCTATGTAGCCCCATGCGCAATAGTGGCAGTGGAATGCCTTGCTTGGAGTGAGATGATTAAAAACACTCTTCCTATCTGCCCAACCCTCATCCTCGCTATCCTTACTCATCTGTCACCTTCCTCCTGACATTCCCTATGTCTAATCACTCCTTTTCTTTACCTTCCCCTATGTAGCCCCATGCGCACAGTGGCAGTGGAATGCCTTGCTTGGAGTGAGATGATTAAAAAAAAACACTCTTCCTATCTGCCCAACCCTCATCCCTGCCATCCTTACTCATCTGTCACCTTCCTCCTGACATTCCCTATGTCTAACCACTCCTTTTCTTTACCTTCCCCTATGTAGCCCCATGCGCAATAGTGGCAGTGGAATGCCTTGGTTGGAGTGAGATGATTAAAAAAAACACTCTTCCTATCTGCCCAACCCTCATCCTCGCTATCCTTACTCATCTGTCACCTTCCTCCTGACATTCCCTATGTCTAACCACTCCTTTTCTTTACCTTCCCCTATGTAGCCCCATGCGCAATAGTGGCAGTGGAATGCCTTGCTTGGAGTGAGATGATTAAAAAAAAAAACACTCTTCCTATCTGCCCAACCCTCATCCTCGCTATCCTTACTCATCTGTCACCTTCCTCCTGACATTCCCTATGTCTAACCACTCCTTCTCTTTACCTTCCCCTATGTAGCCCCATGCGCAATAGTGGCAGTGGAATGCCTTGCTTGGAGTGAGATGATTAAAAAAAAACACTCTTCCTATCTGCCCAACCCTCATCCTCGCTATCCTTACTCATCTGTCACCTTCCTCCCTGACATTCCCTATGTCTAACCACTCCTTCTCTTTACCTTCCCCTATGTAGCCCCATGCGCAATAGTGGCAGTGGAATGCCTTGCTTTGGAGTGAGATGATTAAAAAAAAAAACACTCTTCCCATCTGCCCAACCCCTCATCCTCGCTATCCTTACTCATCTGTCACCTTCCTCCTGACATTCCCTATGTCTAACCACTTCTTCTCTTTACCTTCCCCTATGTAGCCCCATGCGCAATAGTGGCAGTGGAATGCCTTGCTTGGAGTGAGATGATTAAAAAAAAAAACACTCTTCCTATCTGCCCAACCCTCATCCTCGCTATCCTTACTCATCTGTCACCTTCCTCCTGACATTCCCTATGTCTAACCACTCCTTCTCTTTACCTTCCCCTAGCCCCATGCGCAATAGTGGCAGTGGAATGCCTTGCTTGGAGTGAGATGATTAAAAAAAAAAAACACTCTTCCCATCTGCCCAACCCTCATCCTCGCTATCCTTACTCATCTGTCACCTTCCTCCTGACATTCCCTATGTCTAACCACTCCTTCTCTTTACCTTCCCCTATGTAACCCCATGCGCAATAGTGGCAGCGGAATGCCTTGCTTCGGGTGAGATGATTAAAAAAAAAAAAAAGAGTCAGGAAGCTTAGAAGGACATGATCGCCTAAGTTCTTAAAGAACACGTCACATAAAAGAATAAGTCATTTGATAGCCATTTCTTTATACAATCTTCTTCTGTGCTGCGTCCCTGCACCATTCTATTTCTTAATAATTCCATTCCAATCAATGTTCTGTATCCAAATATTAGACATATGGTTTACTTTTTGTTCCGCTATGTCCATCTTGCTTTCAGTGTATACTGTCAGTGTCAAAATCACCGAACCCACTTTCCTCGCTATGTCCCTCTTGCTTTAAGTGTATACGGTCAGTGTCAAAATCACCGAACCCACATTCCTCGCTATGTCCCTTTTGCTTTAAGTGTATACTGTCAGTGTCAAAATTACCGAACCCACTTTCCTTGCTATGTCCCTTTTGCTTTAAGTGTATACTGTCAGTGTCAAAATTACCGAACCCACTTTCCTCGCTATATCCCTTTTGCTTTATGTGTATACTGTCAGTGTCAAAATCACCGAACCCATTTTCCTTTCTATGTCCCTCTTGCTTTAAGTGTATACTGTCAGTGTCAAAATTACCGAGCCCACTTTCCTCGCTATGTCCCACTTGCTTTAAGTGTATACTGTCAGTGTCAAAATTACCGAACCCACTTTCCTCGCTATGTCCTTTTTGCTTTAAGTGTATACTGTCAGTGTCAAAATCATCAAACGCACTTTCCTCGTTATGTTCCTCTTGACTTAAGTGTATACTGTCAGTATCAAAATCACCGAACCCACTTTCCTCTCTATGTCCCTCTTGCTATCAGTTTATACTGTTAGTGTCAAAATCATCGAACCAATTTTCCCCGATATGTCCCTCTTGCCTTCAAGTGAATACTGTCAGTGTCAAAATTACCGAACCCACTTTCCTCGCTATGACTCTCTTGCTTTAAGTGTATACTGTCAGTGTCAAAATCATCAAACCCACTTTCCTCGCTATGTCCCTTTTACCTTTAGTGCATACTGTCAGTACCAAAATCACCGAGACCACTTTCGTCGCTATGTCCCTCTTGCCATCAGTGAATCTGTCAGTGTCAAAATCACCTAACCCACTTTCCTCGATATATTCCTCTTGCCTTCAATGTATACTGTCAATGTCAAAATCATCAAACCCACTTTCCCAGCTACACTCCAGAAATTTCAAATGCCTCGTTATGATCAATTCGATAAGGTCATAAAAATGACTTACTTTCTGTTGTTAACTGGTGCAAGAAATTACTTGTTAATTGTAATGCCTCCGCAACGAAACCGCTCTCTATTTATCAGTTGAGAGAACGCTCTCTCTTTCTATCTCTCTCTCTTTCTTTCTCTCTCTCTCTCTCTCTCTCTCTATCTCTCTCTCTCTCTTTCTTTCTTCTCTCTCTCTCTCTCTGTCTTTCTTTCTTCCTCTCTCTTTCTCGCTCTCTCTTTCTTTCTTCCTCTCTCTTTCTCTCTCTTTCTTTCTTTCTCTCTTTCCCTCTCTCTCTTTTTCTTTCTCTCTTTTTCTCTCTCTTTCTCTTTCTCTCTCTCTTTCTCTCTCTCTCTGTTCACTTTTTCCACTGATACGGAATGAAAAGATTATAGTGAATCAATTGCTATGTCTTCTGCTAGGTAAAGTTCTTCATTGTCTCGTGATTGTGCCGTGCTAGTAAATTTTCTTGTCAGGCTCTATTTTACAAATTTCAAAATAATCCACCATTCAACTATGCTTTGAATGTAGTTACCTCACCTGGTTAGCCTTATAAAAATTGACCATGATAAAATCCAAATATGAATACGCAATATTATTCGTCCTGATCTGACATCTCATCTTCAGTCACTTCCCACCTTGTCATTTTCTTTTATCGCATTTCTCGTTTGTGTAACTGGCGGACCTGATGGAGACTACCACCACCTTTAAATTTATTGTTCATACAACG
The DNA here is from genome assembly GCA_037127315.1 of Ascarosepion bandense. Lineage (NCBI taxonomy): Eukaryota > Metazoa > Mollusca > Cephalopoda > Sepiida > Sepiidae > Ascarosepion > Ascarosepion bandense. The sequence goes on along the minus strand of JBBBDQ010032678.1, from coordinate 778,427 downwards.
TTATAGTAAATCGATCCTCCATTTTGGAGTCTCTCGCGTTGGGGTCGCTTTGTTTTGTTTTTTGGGGGACGAGTTGTTGCTCTTGTTTTTGTCTTTTTCAAGTTTTTAGTTCTTACGATGGCATCTTCCTCGGAAACTCCAAGAATGGCTTTATTAAAAACTTCCCAAAGGATTCAGTTGTTGAATATGTGCACGCAAAAAATTTAGTTGCACAGGATTTACTATAAGGTTGTATGAAAAACTTAGCCCACCCACCCCAAAAAAAATTGTTAAAATGTTTACAAATCTTTTGTTAATCGGAAAGTTTAGGGTTTAACCGATAAGATTGTACTGATAAAAGTGAAAAAAAACTTGATAAATCAACCAATTTACAGGTGGTGGTAATGTCGTACGAGTGGTTCTAAAATGGAGATGGTAATGTTGTACGAGTGGTCCCAAAATGGAGGATCGATTTTGCTATAACGTTGTATGAAAAAATGAGCCCCCCTCTAAAATTGTTGAAATATTGAAATTTTTCCAATTTTTTTTTTTTTTTTTTTTTTTTTGTCAATCGGAAAGTTTAGGGTTTAATCAATAAGACTGCACTGAAAATAGTAAAAATAAATGAAAAAAAAAATTTAAAGGTGGTGGTAGTCTCTTTCAGGTCCGCCGTGTAACTCTCTTCCGGCTTTTTGGGTTCCGGCCAAGTTTGATCCTCAAAAATTTAAATTTATCTTCTGTTTTTTTTTTTGTTTTTTTTTCCCCGTTCTTTATAGTTTTACTTTTTTATATTCTTTCGTGCGTAGTAATCATGTACGCCTTAGTGGTTTTTGCTTTGCTGGTAGTGAAATGATGAAAAAAAACGTATCAGTGATATTTTTTGTCTCTATTTTCTTTAAGACTTTTTCGTAGCCGACGTTCTGACCAAAGTATTTTTGCTGGTCTTTTGAACAGAAGTAGAGTTTGAGCTTGAGTTTTGTTTAACGGCATATCAACACCTCTGTGGGTTATTTAATGCCAAAAAGGTGGGGTTTTAAGTTATTGTTTTTAGTGTTCGGTTATAGTGAGAAGGTTGATTTCGTCAAAATTTAATGAAATATTTTTGTTTTTATTCTTTTTAATTTAGAAAACTGAAAATGTCTCCTAGTTTTGCTGTGAATATTTTTTCCTTCAAAAATGAGTTATGATAATAATTTTTTCTTCAAAAATGTATATTTTCTATAAAAGTCTAGTTTTATGTATATAATTCTATAAAGGTGTATTTTTATACTTTCATAGTGTTTGCTCCCAGCTTGGGGGTTAACTATTTGCCCATAGCTGGGACCCTAACAGGTGCTACCACTCTGGGTTAGGGGAACCTGAGAACAACAGTAACTAAGAGGTAGTTCCATGCTTTTCACAACCTCCCAATCAGAGGCTTTGCTGTCGGATGCAGTTTACCGTCATGCCCAGGACCTGAACAGAAGTAAAATGTTATCCCTTGTTCCATGTTTAGGATTGGGTTTCCGGTTCCTTCTAACGTCAACTTCAACTCTATCCATCTGACATATCCACCTAAAATCTGAAATTGCATTTGCTATTTATTTTTATTTTTTCCTCGATGTTAATAAACAAAAATATTACTAGAAATACATTTTTGTTAATAAAAAAACTCAACCTTAAATATGTTTTTGTTAATAAACAAAAATATTTCCAGAAATACATTTTTGTTAGGCTTACGGCCATATCACGTTAAATACACCGATTCTCGCTCGATCACCGAAGTTAAGCAACGTTGAGCCTGGTCAGTACTTAGATGAGTGACCGCTTTGGAATACCAGGTTCTGTAAGCGTTTAGTGACGGATGTGCGTTGTGGTGCAGTGGATATCAGCTCGGAACGAGAAATCGGTGAGCCGAGTTCGAATTCCAGTTGAATACCCTGCATTCACTTAAGCACTGGTACCCTTGGGAAAGGCATTAATCCGTCCCTTCCCTCCAGTTATGGGTTAAATAACAAGGGTAGGACTTGGGGACCATGTCCTTAAAAACAAATCCCAATGAATCTTGATACTCGAAAAGCAAAAAGTATTACTGGACAAAAGCTATATAAAAACAACAATAAATTGTTGAAAGAAAAAGATATTACCAGCAATAAATAAATAAAAATTTAGTTGGTAATAAATGACCCGCCGAGGTTGATATGCCAGAAAAACAAAACAACCAACCTACATTTTTGTTAATATACAAAAATGCATTTATGTTAATAAACAAAAATATTACTAGAAATACATTTTTGTTAATAAACAAAGATAACACCAGAAATACATGTTTGTTAATAAAAAATATTACTAGAATTTTATGTTTGTTAATAAACAAAACATTTACCAGAAATACGTTTTTTAGTAAACAAAATAGTACCAGAAATACATTTTTGTCAATAAACAAAAATATTTCTAGAAGTAACTTTTCTTAACAAGCAAAAATATTATCAAAAATGTAATTTCTTTCATAAACAAAATTATTACTAGAAATACATTTTTGTTAATAAACAAAATTAAACAGAAATATATTTTTTAAAAAAACAAAGATATTACCAGACATACATTTTTCTTAATAAACGAAATATTTCCACAGATGCATTTTTGGTAATGAACAAAATATTACAAGCAATACATTATTTAATAAACAAAAATATTACTAGAAATACATTTTTGTTAATACTCAAAATATTACCAGCTATACATTTTTTTAATAAACAAAAATATTTTCAGAAATACATTTTTGCAATTAAATAAAAACTTTACAAGCCATATATAGTTTTGTAAATAAATAAAATATTTCAAGCTATACATCTTTGTTAATAAACAAAAATATTACCAGAAATACATTTTTTAAAGAAATTACTATGGCTCCCAACAAAATTAAATTTCCGCCTTAAATGACCAAAAATATGTTTATATATAAACAAAACAAATAAACAAACAAACATAGGAATTTTTCGTTTTCTGGTTGAATTTTCTTGTTTTTTTTTCATGCATAGAATTTCTCTTTATATTATATCTATACAATCCTTAGTATCCCTCTGTAGAGCTACATTTCTGTTGCGTGAAATCACTTTTTCATCTATGAGAAGGTTGTCCATCAGTTACTCTTCTTTGTTAAAAGGCTGTTGCGTGTGCGCATATATCTGTCTGTTTATGTATATATATATGTGTGCGCACAGAGATGATTTTTTACATTAGTTCTGACTTTGTCTAGACCTGGAACTGACATTTATAGGCAATCAAACAGAAAGAAAGAAAGAAAGAAAGAAAGAAAGAAAGAAAATTTAGCTACAAACAAAAATTAAGTAGAAACCGTATTGAGTAGAAAGAAGAAAAAAAAAGAGATTGAAAATGAGAAAGGAACAATGAGTGACAGATAAAAACTAGAACCAGGTAGATAGATAGATAGATAGATAGATAGATAGATAGAAGAGAGAGAGAGAGAGAGAGAGAGAGATGAACAGATTTAGATAGATAGATAGATAGATAGATAGATAGATAGATAGATAGATAGATATGAACAGATTTAGATAGATAGATAGATAGATAGATAGATAGATAGATAGATAGATAGATAGATATGAACAGATTTAGATAGATAGATAGATAGATAGATAGATAGATAGATAGATACGAACAGATTTAGATAGATAGATAGATAGATAGATAGATAGATAGATAGATAGATAGATAATGAACAGAATAGACAAGGCAGGCAGACAAGCTGGAAGGAAGGAAGGAAGGAAGGAAGGAACGAACGAACGAACGAACGAACGAACGAACGAACGAACGAACGAACGAACGAAAATGAGTTATGAAAATATAGAGACGAATGCATAATTAAATGTTGAAGAGAAAAGATATCAAGGAGAAAAGAAACAAATAAGGCAGAGATTATAGGAAAAGAAAGAAAGAAAGAAAGAAAGATACCAATAGTAAAAATGATGAGATTAAACGAAAGAAAGATAAAAAAGAAGTACACGAACAAAAAAGATACGAATGTGAAAAAGAAAGAGACAAAAAGAAAAAAGATCAAAATAAGAAAGGAAGAAAAAGAAACAGAATGAAATCAAGCATAAAAAGAAAGAAATATCTGAAAAAGTAAAAGAAAGCGATCGAGCGAAAAAAGAAAGGCACGAATTGAAAAAAGAAGAAGATAATAAACAAAAGAAAAAAAGAAAAAGAAATTTTCAGATTTGCTGAAGATTTGGAACGCTCGTTTTCCTTAACGTTTATTTTATCAAGATGGAGGAGGCAGTTGTTAAGTTTAGAATAATAGCAAGAGATGGTAAAAAAAAAATGGGGAGACCATTGGGTGGGGAGATGATTCGGAACAAAATAAGCGTAAAAATAATTAATGAGTCTAAATAGTTTTGAAAGAAAAGGTCATGAGTTTTACAGATAACAAGACCCGAACGAAAAGCTAGAATCGAAAGAATAAAGAACCCCCCCAAAAAATGAACCATTAAATAAGACGCAGAAGAAGAGACTGAAAGAAGAGGTCAGAAAATAGTAGAAATGAATTGTGTGAGAAAGGAAGGCCGTCGTCGGTTGCCAACGAGCAAGTGTAAAAATGTTAAGAGTTGCTGTCGGCCATTTTGAATCAATGATCAAAAAACATGAAAGACGCAAGAGTATGCCGGGAAGACTCAGGGAAAATGAAAGATTAGAAATATTGATGAGATGTGTCTAAACGTGTGTGTGTCTTTAATGGTTTTTTAATAGTATGTCTTTTTTATTTGCTTGTTCAAACAGTTTATTTTAACGTTTCTTTCTTACGTTTTTTCCTTCTCGTCCAACATTGTTATTTTTTCCTTCTATCTTTTCTGTTTTTACTGTCGCTTTAATTACTCTCTCGCTTTACTTTTTATTTACTTAGCATTATTTTATTTTATTTTACTTTCATACAACCATCGCAGTAGATTGAGTGACAGCAAGTCTCTTCAAATCACCAGCACCTTCCTCAGTATCCTTCAATATTATATTTCATGCATTTTAATATTATGTTTAGTGGTTACCACAGAAAATTGAGTGACGTCTTGTTTTCTCAAATCAACAGCATCGTCATATATTGGCAAGTTCACATCAGTTGTTTGGTGGTTATCGCTGGAGATTGAGTGAGAGCAAGTCTTTTCAAATCACCAGCATCTTCCTCAGTATCCTTCAATATTATATTTCATGCATTTTAATGTTCACAAATGTTTGGTGGTTATCACTGGAGATTAAGTGAAGTTATGTTTTCTCAAATTTCCAGCACCTTCCTCAGTATCCTTTTTTATTATATTTCATGTATTTGCCAGTTCTCACTAGAGATCTTATGGTTATAATTGAAAACTGAGAGACGTCAAGTCTTCTAAAATCATAAACACCTTCCTCAGTATCATTTATTATTAAATTTCCTGTATTTGCGTGTTCTCGTCAGATATACGGTGGTTATCAATGCAGATTGAGTGTAAATCTTTTCTAAGCTCCAGCAACTTCTTCAGTATTCTTTTTCTTTATACTTCATGTATTTGCCTTTTCCCATCAGACGTCTGGTGGTTATCACTGGATATTGATTGACAGCAAGTCACCTCGAATCACTAGCACCTTCCTCAGTATCCTGTATTGTTATATTTCATCTATTTCATGTTCCCATCAAATGACCGATTGACGATGCTTCTTCTTCTTCTTCTTCTTCTTCTTCTTCTTCTTCTTCTTCTTCTTTATGTGTTGTGTCCTTTCAGGACGTAGGCGATCATAGACCTACTTGGCCCTGTCTCTTGTCGCTCTCAAAATTTAACCTTTTGGTATCTCTCCCAAACCCCGCTCCGCAATCAATTGTTCAAGCCTATCAAGTATGTCTCGCCCTGGTTTCCTCTGTCTCTCTTTCCCTTTATCTGACCTGTGAGTATTAAATTCTCCGGATCCTCCTCCTTCAGCTGTCTTTTCCTGGTGTTAAGTATGAGCTTTCTTCTCATTTGCATACTATTTAGCACCTCATCATTGCTCACGTGCTGAGTCCACGGTATCCTCAGCATCTCTCTGTAAAACCATCAAACTGCCGCCTCAAGCCTCTCCTTCATTCGTGAGAAGATCGTCCAACATTCATAGAGATTAAACAGACACCGCATAGTAATTCAGCACTCTCTTCTTTGTTTGATGAGATTTTCCTGTCTTTCAGTACTCTGGTTAGCTTTGAAATGCGTCCTTGCCCATGCCCATGTCCATGCGTCTTTCGATCTCCGTGTCGCATTTTCAATCCTCTCCAACACCTCATCATTAGTCACATGTTTCGTCTATGGTATCCTCAGCATCCTTCTCTAAAACCACATTTCTGCTGCCTTAAACCACCCCCCTTCATTCTTGAGGAGATCGTCGAACATTCGCTGCCATACGGAAGGACAGACATCTCACAGCAATCCAGTACTCTCTGCTTCACCCACACCTATTGAACAGGTGAAGAGGCTCATCTCTTGTTTCCTGTTTAGGATGCTGTTTCCGGTTTTCTCTTTTCTAATCTTCTCACTTTTTTTTTTCAATTGGAGTAGATAGACTATACTATCGCCCGGTTCACACTCCACCCACATCTATTGGACAGGGGAAGAGGCTCATCCTTTGTTTCCTGTTTAGGATGCGGTTTCCGGTTTTCTCTTTTCCAATCTTCTCACTTTTTTTTTCTTTCAGTTGGAGTAGATAGACTAAACTATCGCCCGGTTCACACCCCACCCACATCTATTGGACAAGTGAAGAGGCTCATCCCTTGTTTCCTGTTTAGAATGCGATTTCCGGTTTTCTCTTTTCTAATCTTCTCACTCTTATGTAGCCCCCTGCACATCAGTGGCGTTACCGCCTTGCTTGGGGTGATATGATTAAAAAAAAAAAAAGTTTCCGATGAGATTTTCCTGTCCCTCAGTACTCTGGTTAGCTTTTGAAATGCGTCCTTGGCCATGCCAATGTGTCTTCGGACCTCAACGTCACACTTTTCATTTTTTTGTCAGAAAACTTCCCGGGTATTTAAATGTCTTTACTTCTTTTATTTTAGTTTCTCCGACTTGTAGTTGGCATTTTGGGTTCTTTTTGCTGATAACCATACATTCAGTTTTCCTGAAGTTTATGCTTAGTCCTTTCTTCTCGCTTTCTTTTGCTAGCCATTGACTTGGCACTAAATATTATAGCGTCCTATAAACACCAAAAATATCTCATACTTACAGACACTTTATCAGTGTTTATATCACTGAAAGAAAAAAATGGCAGAGCCCCTGATTACAAAACTACTAAATAGGGTATAAACAATCTAACAAAGAATAAGATTATTGGAGTGGATAGACTAAACTATCGCCCGGTTCACACTCCACCCACGTCTATTGAACAGGTGAAGAGGCTTATCCCTTGTTTTCTGTTTAGGATGCGGTTTCCGGTTTTCTCTTTTCCAATCTTTTTACCCTTACGTAGCCCCCTGCGCATCAGTGGCATTATCGCCTTGCTTGGGGTGATATGATTAAAAAAAAAAAAAGACATAATCTTCTGTTGGATACAAAGTCATATCGGTACCCACATAAACGAAAAAGCCGATAAAGCAGCAAAAGAATCATTACAACTGAACCCCACAACAGAAAAAATCTCTTATACGGATTTAAAACCAAAAATAAATACATATACCCTCAAAAATTGGCAGGAGTCATGGAACTTCTGTACTGACAATAAAATACACCAAATAACACAAACTATCGGGAAAGAAAAAGAAACCAATAAAAGGATGTCAAGAAGAAGAGAAGTGGTAATGGCCAGACTCCGAATAGGACACCCCTATATCACCCATTCATACTTACTGAAAGGAGAAATAGTACCATTCTGCATACCATGCCAAGCTGCATAGACCTTGAACAGTCCAGATTAAAACATTATCAAGAAAACAATCTAAGGAATATTTTCAAATAAATATTCTCAGATTCCTAAGAGAGACGAAACTATACAACAAGATATAGTCAAAAAGTTTCTCTGAATCATAAGTAACATTTAATTTCCACTCATCATACTACAACAACTAATGTTTCGGCATTAAATGACCCATAAGGGGTTGATTTGCCGTAAAACGAACCAATCAATCAATCATTCTGTTGCTACATTCTGTAGATATCCTGCATTCTCCTTTTCGTGTCTGCTATCAGCACTGTGTCATCTGCGTCTCTTACATTATTGAGATTGTGGCCACCAATGACAAATCCTGCCAAGGATTTTATTTCTCTCAAAATTGAAGAAAACTGAATGCATGGTCATCAACAAAAGGTGCAACCCAAAATGCCAAATACAGGTTGGGGATGCCAGAATCAAGCAAGTACAAAAATTTAAATACCTAGGAAGTATTCTAACAGGAGATGGAAAATGCGACACAGAGATCAGAAGTCGAATTGGTATGGCAAAGGACGCGTTCCAGAAGCTGAGTAAAGTACTACACCACGCAACCCTCGTTCCGTCATCCACCTGATCAGGTCCTTCAAATATGTTATCCACTGCTTTCTTCTGTCTCTTTTTGCCTCTATCTGGCCTGTTAGTATCAGATTCTCCAAGCCTTCCTTCCTCGTTGCATGTCCCAGAAACTTCAGCTGTCTCTTCCTGATGCTCAGTATTAATTTCCTTTTCATCTCCATCCTTTCCAAAATCTCATCATTGCTCATATTCTCGATCAATGATGTTCGCAGCATCCTTCTGTAGAACTACATTTCAACTGCTTTAAGTTTTTCCTTCATCTTTGATGATATTGTCCAACATTCACTGCCATATTGAAGAACCGATATCACATAGCAATCCCGTACTCTCTTCTTTGTTTCTAGCGAAATTGTCCTGTTTCTTAATACTTTACTCAACTTCTGGAATACTTCATTCGCAATGCTAATTCGCCTTCGGATCTCTGTGTCTCACTTTCCGTCTTCTGTTAGAACACTTACCAGGTATTTAAATTTTTGTACCTGCTTGATTCTGGTATCCCCCACCTGTATTTGGCATTTTAGGCTGCCCTTTTTACTGATGACCATGCATTCGGTTTTCATGCAGTTTATTTGTGGTCCTTTCTTGTCACTCTCTTCAGCTACCTTCTGTAGGAGGTCTTGTAGTTTCCTTTCCGTGTCTGCAATCAGCACTGTATCATCTGCGTACCTTATATTGTTTAAAATATGGCCTCCGATGACGAATCCTGGCATAACTTCTAGGGTTCTCAGAATAGGCGGAAAAATTTAAATACCTGGGAAGTGTTCTAACAGAAGACGGAAAGTGCAATACTGAGATCCGAAGGCGAATTGGCATGACGAAAGACGCGTTCCAGAAGCTGAGTAGAGTATTAAGTGACAGGAAAATTTCATTAGAAATAGTGGACTGGATAGCTATGTGATGTTTGCTCTTCAATATGACACTGAGTACTGGACAATCTCCTCAAAAATAAAGGAGAGGCTTGGAAGAACTGAAATGTGGTTCTACAGAAGGATACTGAGGATACTTTGGACCGAATATATGAGCAACGATGAGGATTTGGAGTGGATGGAAACGAAGAGGAAACTAAAAATTGACATAAAAAAGGACAATGAAGTTCGTGTGATATGTAACGAGAAAGATGGGCTTGGAGAATATAATACCCTCAGGTTAGATAGAGGGAAACAAAGACAGAGGAAAGCAACGCCTAACATACGTGACGGACTTGAGCAAGCGGATATCAGAGTGGGGTTTGGGTGGGGTAACAGGAGCCTATCAAAATATACAAGTTTCTCTTTACTAATAATGACAGAAATTCTCTCTCTCTCTCTCTCTCTCTCTCTCTCTCTCTCTCTCTCTCTCTCTCTCTCTCTCTCTCAGCACATATTTTCTCCATAATTCTGGGAATCAAAATTATGAGAAACTTATGTGGTCAACTGATGTCATACGAAAATCAACTAATGACTGACGCTCCCGCTCAAATCTTAGGCGTTAAGAAAATATAAAAAGAACGGTGAACACGTGCAGCCTCTTTAGTTGGCAACAGTTTGCCCACCGGGTGTGTGGAGTTCGTGGTAACCATCGAAGATTCAATCAAGACACCAACCAGCCAAAGGATGATGTGCCTTAAATAATCTTCAGGAAAAGAATAGGCAGAAAACACCCGGAATGTAACAAAACATAGCACAAGCAGCAACCTGATAATACATTCCACCTGACACCCACATGTAAGACCAAATATGCTATATTTTCATGGTTAAACATATACACTTTATAGCTTGAATACCACAATACATATACAATAATGAACATTCACATGAATACCACAATGACTAATACAAGAAACTTATCAAAGACACAAAAATACAAAAGGACAGAACTGATAAACATTCACATATAAAAAGAATATGTAACCTTATGGAGTCAACAAAAAAAGGATAGTATAGTTAATAAAATCCTGGCCATTACTCAACTGTCATCTCAACCTAGTCTATGCTATACTCTCATTTAAATGTTTTATTTAAATGCCTTACGCACTTACTCAGCACTTCTATTTAATTAAGTATTTACTTAACCCTCTATGGCCATTCGTATCATATTTGATACAGTATGAAAACAAGCCTTGAAAGAAATATTTTCTTGAAAAATTTTTTAAGAGAAATATTTTATAAATTTCAAATGAAAGCAGTACTAACTGCTCAGTCAATGAATACCAAATGTTTCCTTATAGGGAAATACCAAATGTTTCCTTATAGGGAAATACTGTATCAAATATGATACGAATGGCCCTAGAGGGTTAAATGTTTTATATTCCACACTTAGCACCCATTTAAATATCTTCACTTTCATATTTTAATGTCTTAAGTACATATTTAAATGTCTTAAATGCCTTACTTAGTACTGATTTAAATGTCTTAACTTTTTATAATTAAATGTTTTAAGTACTTATTAAAATGTCCTATGTGCGTTACTTAGAAACCATTTAAATATCTTAACTTATTATATTTTTATGTAGTTATTGAAACGTCTTAAATGCTTTTTTAGCACTGATTTAAATGTCTTAGCTTTTCATATTTTAATATCTTAAGCACTCATTTAAATGCATTAAATCTCTTACTTACCACTCATTTAAGTGTTTTTAATTATATTTTAATGTCTTAAGTACTTCTTTAAAGGCCTTAAATGCCTTATTTAACAATCATCTTTATGTTTTAACCAATCATATTTTACTGTGTTAAAGTACTTATTTAAGTGTCATAAATGCCTTTTTAGCTCTCATTTAAATGTCTTAAGTATTTATTTGTCTTAAATACTTTTTAGCACTCATTTCAATATCTTAACTTATCATATTTAAATGTCTTAAATGCCTTATTTAGCACTTATCTAAACGTCTTAACTTCTTATATTAAATATCATAAGTATTTACTTAAATATTCTATATGCCACACTTAGCACTCATTTAAATATCTTTACTCACATATTTTAATGTCTTAAGTACTTATTTAATTGTCTTAAATGGCTTACATAGCACTGATTTAAATGTTTTAACTTCTCACATTTAAATGTTCTAAGTGCTTTTTTAAATGTCTTCAATACCTTACTTAGCACTGTTTTAAATGTCTTAACTTTTCATAATTAAATGTTTTTAGTACTAATGTAAATGTCCTATATACCTTATTTAGAAACCATTTAAATGTCTTAACTTCTTATATTTTTATGTAGTTATTGAAACGTCTTAAATGCCTTTTTAGCACTGATTTAAATGTCTTAGCCTTTCATATTATGTCTTAAGCACTCATTTAAATGTCTTAAATTACTGATTTACCACTCATTTAAGTGTCTTTAATTATATTTTAATGTCTTAAGTACTTCTTTAAAGGCCTTAAATCTCTTATTTAACAATCATTTTTATGTCTTAACCAATCACATTTTAATGTATTAAAGCACTTATTTAAGTGTCTTAAATGCCTTTTTAGCACTCATTTAAATGTTTTAACTTCTCTATTTAAATGTCTTAAGTACTTATTTAAAGACCTTGTGTGCCTTATTTAACAGTCATGTTAATGTCTTAACCATTCATATTTTAAAGTATTAAGCACTTATTTAAGTGTCTTAAATGCCTTTTTAGCACTCATTTAAATGTCTTAACTTCTCTATTTAAATGTCTTAAGTACTTATTTAAAGACCATAAATGACTTATCTAACAGTCATTTTAATGTCTTAACCAATCATATTTTAATGTATTAAGCACTTATTTAAGTGTCTTAAATGCCTTTTTAGCACTCATTTAAACGTCTTAAATACTCATAATCTAATGTCTTAAGTACTCATTTAAATGTCTTAACCAGAGTAGTTTCCTCTAGTGTAAGACTATTCGAAACTTTTGAAGAGTTTATTAAAAAAGACGAAGAACTTTTTAATAAGATAGACATCTTCGTGCTATGTTGGAAAAATTCAGGAAAAACATTTTTTTACTTAGATTTAGTAAAAGTGTATTTTGGGGTAAAATGAATATTTTTCTTTTTGTCATTTATTAAAATGGATAATATTTCATATGGAGCAAAGTAATATTTTTCAACAGAATTACTTTTTAATATGTAAGTGGTGGCTGCCCACTCGTATCTGATTACGTCTGCCTACTCGAGTGGTTAGCTAATCCCTGTTGTAGACGCCTACTAAGGCACATCTGCGTTTGTTCAAAGCTTACCTTTGGTCTATACTACAACTATGCTCAGCGGATCTTAGTTACAGTTTCTGGGAGAAAACGCACTATTCGGCGTGATCAACAGTCTTAACAAGGGCAGTACGTTCACATCCTCGATCACGATGTCTTGTGATTTTGTGCTAGCACAATCATCGACGACTTCCCAGTTTTATTCACAAGGCTTGGTTCAACCCGTGGCATGGTTTTCAGACGCCCGCCAATGTTGCCGCATGATGAGATCGCCTCCACCGGCCGATAACACTAAGAATTCACCTTCCTGATAAATTGACTCTGGTGAGATACGAAACCCGTTATAAACACTCAATCACACACCCATAATATAGAGTCGGATTTCGTAAAAACTGATTGCACTGAAAAACCAAGCTTACACACCTATTCCTTTTCCTTGCCATTTATACATTTACCAATAAAAAAAAGTCTTTCTATCAGACAGTTGGCGCACTAAATTTTATCATGTGCTGAGGTCTGCAAAACAAAATAAATTACAACCTCTTATTTATTGACCAATTAGGAGTGAAGAAAAAATCTAAAAGCTGGTTCGATTCGATTTTCCACAAACGTATAAATATGCGTGATTTTTTCTTTTTTTTTTTTTTAGAAAGCCACAGATCTTCTAACGGATGCCAAGTCTAGGCGACCTGCGTTTTTTTTTTGTTTGTTTTTTTACTCTTTCACCTTCTCTTTCGCGCTGCATTCATTGATTCTCCTTCTTCCTTGTGTACAGTCAATACAGAAAGAAATAACATTACAGAGAGCTATTAATCTTCTGACTGGCTTTCTCACACACTCTAACTCTCTTTTTCACATCGTACTAATTCATTCGCTTTTTTCTTCATTACTTGTCGGCAACAAAAAAGAAAGAGAAATAAAGATATCATTTCATTCACATTCAAGACTATTTTTTTCATCTACTACAATTGTACATACATTTGCGACATCAGATTTTTCTTTTCTTTACGGAAACCGAAAACAATTGTGTGAAATTTACAGACATGTTATTTCAAATCAAATAAATTGATGTCATTTGTACTCGCTAAATAAATTTACACTTATTAATACAAAAGAGACCCTTTTATCTTTTGTTTAACGTTCTGATTCTTTCAAATGTAGTGAACTTGGTTACGTTTGACACAAGGCCATTTGCAAGCTTAGCCGACGCTTCCTACAATGTAAGTATTTTACAGCTAATCAAGCAGCACTTTATGAAAGCAAACAAAAATGATTCTTTTATAATTATTATAAGCAGATTAGAGTTACATTTGAAAAAAAAAAGGGGGAGATAAAATTGTGGAGAGCCATGATCGCCCTCTCCTTGAAGAGACACGGCACATAAAAGAAGAAGAAGAAGAATGAGATTGAGTAAATTTGGAGCGGAAAATGTATAGGAGAGAAAACAAAAAGACAAATTTTATTAAAAGCTACAAAGGGCAGGGAAATTTACCTCAGGCTTTTTTTCCGAAAGACAATCCGAGACCAAACACTGTTAGGTTGACTCCTGAGAAGTTCTAACAGATTGACGGTGTTGGGATTTTTTCGCATACATCATTCAGTTCTGATGCTGCTCCGAGTGAATATGGCCTATTCCACTCAATGGCACACTTCATCGGCAATCAGAGATTCAACACTTCTGATGAAGTGAAGGGAAGATTGTTTAGAGCAGGGATCGGCAACCTTTTGGAGAGTGAGGGCCAAAGATCTATGTAGAATCATAGAGGAGGGCCAAACAGCTATGGCTCTAGTGTCATGGTGATGGTGAAGAACCATGTTATTAAATATGTGAATAAATTTTCTGTGTTTCAAGCAAGCAAGGATTCAATATAATTTAATATCTGACAGGAATTTTGTTAAAAGATCTATAACATCTTAAAAATAAATGTTTCATAAATCAGTATTGAAAAAGAATCCATTAAAATCGGTTGAAAACACTATTTTATATTCATTTAAAAGTGACCGCTCACGAAAGCAATTTCACAGAAAAAGTGAAAGTGAGGCCGTACGCTAATTTTGGCAATCCCTGCAAATAAAAAATTCTCCAGGTAAAACACATTCTCCAGGTAAAAAGAAATAATTTTAAAAATTTTGACGAAATATATTCAGACGATCAATTGCCACTTTGGTTTGGTTTACCTATATTTATATCGTGTCCAGAGTAAGGTAGCGGGCCGGACAAGATTCACTCGAGGGCCGGATGTGACCTGCGGGCCGGGGATTGCTGACTGCTGTTTTAGGCTTTTGTAAACAGAGTATAGCAAGAGAATTCAGGTAGGCATTCAAGTCTGTTTAGTGTGATAGTTCACGAACACGTGGTGTTTACAACATAATTGGTAACAGGTGAAGAGGCTTATCCCTTGTTCCCTGTTTAGGATGTGGTTTTCGGCTTTCTCTTTTCAAGTCTTTTTACTCTAACGTAGCCCCCTGGGCATCAGTGGCGTTACCGCCTTGCATGGGGCGATATGAATAAAAAAAAAAAAATTCAAATTCAAAAAAGAAATCATTTTAAAAATTTCGACGCAATATATTCAGACGATCAACTGTCACTTTGGTTTGGTTTAACTATATTTATATCGTGTCCAGAGTAAGGTAGAGGGCCGGACAAGATTCACTCGAGGGCCGGATGTGGCCTGGGGGTCGAGAGTTGCCGACCCCTGGCTTAGTGGCTTAGAGAGTTTTTTTAATTCAAAGCATGCGAACTAGTATCTGGGGAAAAATTCAGGTGCTACCTGGTCGTTGGCAGAAGATCGTCGAGAATAATGAACTTTATTTTGAGCAATAAATGCTGGTGTTGCTCCAGAAAACATTGTTTTCTTTCCGATTCCTAAGTAAGTCAATACTTTCTGAACAACCTTATATATATATATATATATATATATATATATATATTAGTCATCCATATACAAGCCTGTTTCACTGCATCACAACTCATCAATATGGCTAGATACATCCACATCCACTTGCGTCTGGCCGGGATCGAAACTCGACCGATTTGGTGTCAGTCAGAGTCGCTACTCCACCTAAGCCATAGGCGTATGGAATCAGAGAAAGGAAACTTTAAAGTGTTGGATATAAGCAGTGTGTACACACGCCAGTCACCGAAAGAACTTTATTCGTTTCTGAAGAGTAATGCTTATATCACAGAAGTGGAAACTGTTCTTTTCTCTACAGAGCTCAATCATAATGAGTGCATAATATATATATATATATATATATATATATATATATATATATATATAGGTAGGTAGGTATATAACAATATATATATATATATATATATATATATATATATATATATATATATACATAACAGAATAAACGGTTCTAAAATACTTTCCTTCATTTGTGACTAATAAATTTTTCATTAAAATGAGAAAATTACCTCATTTAAAATAATTTCAAAATCAACACGAAAGAGGTGATAAATTTTTCCATACAAATTTATAGTCACCCATTGACGTAAAAAGATTAAATTCTGCTCTATATATAGTATTTACATTATTCGAACTATTGTCCTTATCTTTGTTGCCATTTGTATGACGTTTCGGCCTTTGTACGCTCCGGCCTTCTTTAGATGCAAGAATTTTCGAACCGAACCCTTTATTACAATCACTGGGGTTTATCATCCTCATTCTTTGCGCAAGGCCTTGATTGGAAGTCATGCGTTGTCTCCCTTACCACTGGTATTGAACTCACAACTCTAAGAGTCAAGTCAGGAACTAATCAACGTCTATATCCACTGATCCATGTGTCCTTACGGAACGACTGAATTTTGGGTACTTATAAACATAATGTCAAGTAACACTTTTTTACCAGTGCTCATATTGCAATTTCTGAAACTAATGATTTTCTCTAGCACTCCGTTTTTCTGGTTTCCATATTGTGTTCATCCCTATGCTTAATCTGCTTATATATATATATATATATATATATATATATATATAAAATTATTTAATTACTTAGTTCTTGGTCATAATCTAACTATACCAGTACACAATTGTATAAAACAAAAAAATATATATATTTAGTTCTTGGTCATAATCTAACAATACCAGTACACAATTGTATAAAAAAAGTGTTGAATACAATTATGTTGTAGAACTTTTGAATATTTTTAATTTGTAAATTAGTTTTCTAAACATATGCTGTGAAATATAAGAGACAATGAATGAATTATGTTTAATCATGAACTGTTCTAAACGTCGTATTTTGGATTTAATTTCAGTTGAAAATAATGACAAAAATTCTCCAACATTTGGATAATTTTATATTAATTTGCTTCTAAGCTTTCGGCTCTCATTAGCCATCTTCAGCGAGGTGTTATTTAGATAATACAATAACATCCGCCATCACCGGCATTTTATTTTGTGTTGAGATAAAACTTCGCTTGGCAACGCCAATAGTTACCAAAAATAATAAACGCAGTTCTCAAATTTGCAATGCCGTTTTATGACGTCACACCGCGTGATAGCGCGAAATGACAACAAAACCATGTAGTCAAATGCAATGGAATGCGTTATTTTATTAAGTGTTGGTTGCTTAGATTTGATGTACATGGCCTTCAATATCTGAAGGTTCCTCTTACTGTGTGTATGAGTAAGGATCACCGTATTGTTGACCAAAATCTGTCTGATATTATCTACATGTTTATGTTTTTCAAAGAAATGTTGTTTAATAGTACTTTGATCAGAAAGATGACATGTAAGTCTACGGGAGAGCGTGGTTGTAGGAAAACCAATTTATGTACTGGGTTTTTTATTAGTACCAGAGATGCAATCTCTGAATGGGCATGTAAATTGGTACACTACATTGGTTTTTTGTAGAGAATTTATTTGCTGCCACGATATAATATATGTGTGTGTGTGTGTGTGTGTGTGTGTGTGTGTGTGTGTTGTTGTTGTTGTTGTTTAATAAATTCTACTCATAATATAATAGGTTACATCAACAACTAGATACTTAATAAATAAGTAAATAAATTTATAAATGTATATGTAAGTGATGACGTGTACTTATTAATATCTTAGGGGAGAAGAATTCCTATTCTATCTAAAACAAAAATATGAACCTAGACACGAAAAACAAGAAAAAAATGGTTATACGTAGGGGAAAAGATGTTAAAAGGTAAAATAAAATTGAAGCAACAAAGAAAAGAATTCAAGATGGCGGAGGAATATCAAAATGAGAGATTAATCCCCAAAGGAAGATAATTTCGATGTATGGACTTGAATAAAACGCCAAAGGGTATTTTATAATTATGGATAATAATTTGAGTGGGAATAAATTGGTGGGATATTAAAAGATATGCCAAAATGACAAAATATAAAAAGGATTTATAAAGAAAGGAATGAAAGAAGGAAAGAAGAAATGACCAAAAATGACGTGGATGAAAAATATAATATAACCAAAACTCAGACAAATGATGAAAAACAAAAGAAACAAAGAAACAAAGAAACAAAGAAAGAAGGGGAGAATAGCCTAAAAGAGGAATGAAGGAACTGAATTATGCAAAGATAGAAATAAAGAAGAGTAGAGGAATATGGTGCAAAGAAAGAAAGAAAGTAAAAAAAGAAAGGACAGAATGATGCAAAGAAAGAAAGAAAGAAAGAAAGAAAGAAAGAAAGAAAGAACAAAATGATACAAAGAAAGAAAGGAAAAGGTAAAAAGAAAAAAACATTAATATTTAATTTTCAACAGTTAATATTTATAGGTTCTTTCTTGGAATTTCACCTACATACCAATTCGTTTTGTATTTTAATATATATATATTTATATATATATATATATATATGTGTGTGTGTGTGTGTGTGTGTGTGTGTGTGTGTGTGTGTGTGTGTGTGTGTGTGTGTGTGTGTGTTTTCTAAGCACATACTGTTAAATATAAGCGACAATGAATGTCTATTGTGTTTAAATCATGAGCCGTTCTAATCATCGTATTTTGGCTTTAATTTCAGGTGTAAATAAAGACAAAAATTCTCCAACATTTACGAACTGCGTTTACTATTTTTGATAACTGTTATTGTTGCTTAGCAAAGTTTTATGTCAACACAAGATAAAATCGTCGCTGATGGTGGATGTTTTTATGTTAACGTCATTGTAACTTCTCTGAAGATGGCTCATTTTTAGAAAAAACATTTCGCTTGATTTCTGTTTGTATGACGGATGACAATATTTCTCAAAGTAAAATCGTAGAAACTTCTCAATTTGTCTTTAAACTAGCAAATATTGGTCTGCATAATTGTGAAATTTTATATTTTCAATAAGAATCAGATCCTAAGTCTTTAAAATTAACACGATTGAATTTAGCAAGACCAAGAAGTATTTTTATGAAATTATTTTATAAACTTCGTGAACATAACATAATTTTGTCTTTCTTGATTGTCTGTCGTGTTCAATGTTATTTAAGTCTCTTTTGATATTCCAGCTATAGTCCCACCGTCCCTTCTAGTGCTCTTCCATTGTTTTGATTTCTCAATTCGTATTTAAACCAACAAATATTGGTCTGCTTACTGAGAAATACTATTTTTCCATAACAATCAGACCCCAAATCTTTAGAAATAACACAACTGAATATACCAAGACCCACAAGTATTTCATCAACTCATTCAATAAACTAACAGCAAGAAAAAACCTTTGTGAACGTAAGAGCTGTGATAAAAATGTTCACTTTCTGATTGTCTGTCTCATGTTCAATGTTATTTAAGTCCCTTTTGATGCACCAGCCAATAGTCAGCCATCATTCGTTTGTCCTATTGTCCCTGATAGCGTTCTTCCATTGTTTTGATATCCTGATAAAATCTTTTTCCTTGCGCATCAATCATATCGACACAATTATCCGGAAATTTATCTAGATGGCGTTGTAAAAAATGTACCTTAGTACTCATATTAGCGTATTATTGATAAAGTTTATTACTGATAAAAAACATAAGAACTATGGTAAATATTTTCTTTTTCCTGGTTGTCTATCATGTTCAGTGTTATTTAAGTCCCTTTTGATATTCCAGCAATAATCAGCCATCATTCGTTTGTCCTACCGTCTCTGGTAGCGTTCTTCCATTGTTTTGATAACCTGATGGAATCGTTCGCCTAGCTCATCGCTCACATCGCCGCAATTATCTGGAAATTTATTCGCAAGGCTCTGTGAAAAAAATGAACCTTAATACTCTCATTATTGTATTACTGATAAAGTGTATTGCTCTTTAAAGTTTATCTGTTAATTTGAATTTTGGCAATGAATTAGAAAAATTCGGAACTTCAATTTTAAAATTTTTAGCTCAAAAACACTTTTTTTTCTCATAGCAATATTTTATTTCAGGTGGTTGACTTTAAGAAAGGTATTGTCTAGGGTCAGGAATTTAAGCTGTCACTGCGGACAGAGAAAACCTATTACAATTGTCGACAAAAAAAAATACTGAAATGATGTCGAGACACCAAAAAAATTATTTAGCTAATTTTAAGGCGCTGAACCTGAAAATGACCTTAATTTTTCATGATTAGTTACTGTTTTTGCTGTACAGAAATAACTCATTTTTAGAAAAAAAAAAACAATTTTTCGCTTGTTTTCTGTATATAAGGATATTGACCGATCGCAATATTTCTCAAAGTAAAATTGTAGAAACCTTTCAATCCGAATTTAAACGAACACTTATTGGTCTGTTTATTGAGAAATACTATTGCTGTGAGGTCTCCCCTTTTTACATGATAATAGACTCATCTAGAATATACATATACTCTTGCATAGAAGCAAAGCATTAGATAACGTTAAATCCGTGAGATACCGAAAAATACAGCGTGAGTAGTTCATAGTAGCTCTGATCTCCACTCAGCAGAATATTATTATACAGCACCCATCAGCTTCCGACGTGGACATACTAATTCTACTACGACTTCAGTTCAGAGACATTGTATATATCCGTTTTACTAACTGTATTCATGGATCACTAACCTGCGTTAGAGATAACGTCAGATCCGAGAGATACCGAAAGATACAGCGTCAGTAGTTCATAGTAGCTCTGATCTCCACTCCACCAGAATATTATTATACACCACCTGTCAGCTTCCGACCTGGACATACTAATTCTACTACGGTTTCACTTCAGAGACATTGTATATAACCGTCTTACTAACAGTATTCATAGATTACTAATCTGCGTTCAAGTTTGTATTCTTTACGTTTAATATACTTATTTTTCTATCTCAAATTCTGTTTGTTGTTCCTTTATTTTGTGCGGTTCCTATTCCGGGGATCCACAACCACTATTTCTTTCAATAACAATCAGACCCTAAGTCTTTAAAAATAACACGATTGAATTTACCAAGACCAACAAGTATTTTCAACAAACACTTTAATAAATTAATAGCAAAAGTAAAATTTTCGTGAACATCAATACTCGTCTACTAACCACTGGACATTAGCTCTCTCCCCAACCCTGTATAACCTTCCCTTTCTCTCCACCTATGTATCTGTCATCGCACCTGCTTTCTATTGTTCCTTTCTAACTAGTCTGTACTCCTCACTCTTTTCTAATTAATCTTTTTACATTTATGTAACCCCCTGCACATCAGTGGCGTTTCCGCCTTGCTCGGGGTGAAATGATTAAAAAAAAATAAAATAAAAATAAGAACTATGGGAAAATTTTTCTCTTTCTTGATTGTCTGTCATGTTCAGTAATATTTAAGTCCCTTTCGATTCTCCAGCGATAGTCAGCCATCATGCGTTTGTCCCATCGTCCCTGCTAGTATTCTTCCATTGTTATGATATGTGAAAATTTTGTTCGTCACTTCCAACGAAGGGCTTTTCACGTATACGTTACCATTACACAATTCAAGAGAGAAAAAGACTTATGATATGAAATCAATTTTATTAAAGAAAAGCAATAAAGCTAGTCAATAAAGTCTATATTAAAAAAAAGGAAATAAATGGTTGTTGTGGAGAGCTGTTACTGCTTAATAATGTCCTCTTAAGTTCACAAGAAATTAATCTTCTGATGGTAACAAAACGAAAGGATAGACAAAAAAGATAGAAAGGTAGAAGAGAAGATATTGTCCACTTACAGTTTGGTAGATCTTGCAGTTTTAATTCGACATTCACATTCTTATCATTATTTTTTTATCTAGTCGAATTTAAGAATAGTTCTCACCCTTGTATCGTAACATCAAAGTCCATTCCTTTTTTTTTCTTTTTTTTTTTGTGATGTCTGTCTTTTTTCCAGTATAGCAGGTTGTTGAATCTTAATTTACAAAACGATTAATTCCTTTTTCAATCCGCCAATATTAACTTCTTCCTTTCATCCTGGCCTTAGGATAATCCTTTTTTCAACTGTTAAGTCCAGTTACGACTGTGCTGGGATAATCATTCAGTCTCAGCATTCACTTAGAGACCTGAATAAGAACACGACTTATTCATAGACGAAATTTCGTTCCTTGATTTACGTCTAATATCGACGGAGAAGAATCTACATGACTAAATCTTTAGTCAGCATTTCTTCTTGAGTCTTGAGTTCTTGTGACTACTTTAATGTCCAGCCAGGACAGAGTTGGTTAATCCACAAGACCTCTGCATTTCTTCAGAGACCAGAACATGGTATCAGGTAACTTAGACACCGGCTTCTTCCTTATGTCTGTTCTTTGTCGAGTCTTTTCACCAACTGGCTTCTTTGCTTTAAATTTCTTTAAAAAAGGCGGGAAAGGGTTCTCCGGTCACTCAGAATGCAGAATCCGATCACATGACATAGCAGTCAAAGAAGTCGAACAATGCATAGAGAGGGAAAGAAGAAGAAGGGGAGGCAGAAAAAGAAATAGAAACATATAGAAATAAAATTTCAACAGATATACTGATTGAATGATTCTCCTTGCTCATCACTCACATCGCTGCAATTATCTAGATCGCTATATAAAAAGAGAGCCTTGATACTCTTATTAGCGTATTACTGGTAAAGTTTATTCTTCTTCTTCTATGTGCCTTGTCCCTTCAGGACGTAGGCGATCATGGCCTTCCACTTTTCCCTATCCCTGGTGGCTTTGAGCACGCCTTCTCCTGTTATATTACCCAAACCCCGCTCTACCACCCACTAGCTGAAGCCCATAAATCTAGAATATAAATGTATACAAAACTAGCATGGAGACAAAATGAGGGATCAATTTATATATTGATTATTATATAGAGTTGATCCCCCACTTTATATCCACATTAGACTTTCTTATAAACAGTTGGCATATATCTTCTTCTTCTATGTGCCCTGTCCCTTCAGGACGTAGGCGATCATGCCTTTCCACTTTTCCCTATCCCTGGTGGCTCTGAGCACGCCTTCTCCTAATACACCATGCAATCCTCGTTCCGTCATCCACCTGATTAGGTCCTTCAAATATGTTATCCGTTGCTTTCCCCTGTCTCTTTTTCCCTCTATCTGGCCTGTTAGTATCAGATTCTCCAAGCCCTTCTTCCTCATTGCGTGTCCAAGGAACTTCAGCTGTCTCTTCCTGATGCTCAATATTAATTTCCTTTTTGTTTTGAATTTGACAATAAATTGAAAAAACTCGGTATTTCTATTTCCAAATTTTTGACTCAAAAACATTTTTATTATAATTGATCTACTATGGTCAACGTACGCATATATAAACTATAAACACGCACACCAATACATGCAGACTTACACACACACACACACACACACACACACACACACACACACACACACACACACACACACACTACAATTAACGACAGCAGTAGCAGTGAAGAGTGACCATTCGTTAAAAGACACGGTCCACGAGAGGACGTGAAAACAAGCTCTCCTACCGCTCTGAAGATGAGATTTTGATCTCGAAGTATTAGTGAATAATAAATAGATAATATCCAACACGTTTACCTTCCTTTATTCTACTAAACGCATTGTGATGGCCTTTAAGACCTACCCATACCCCTAATATACACAATGCTTCAAGCAAATTACAAAACTCTCCTATTTTTCTCATAAAAATAGTTTATTTCAGGTTATCTTACATAAATTGTTCGGGCTTGATGGGTTTCTACGACCTTTATTAACTAAATGCTGTGATCGTCAATTGATCTTTTTCCTAAAAATGAACAATAAAGCAACAAATGTACCAAACAAATGTACCAAACCATGAAAAATCCATGTACCAAACCATGTACCAAATCATGAAAAATCTAAGGCCATTTTCGGAATCAGCACCATCAAATTAGCTAAAAACGTGTTATATTTCTTTGCACCAAAAAATCAAAATTAATATATGCCTATTATATGGAATGAACAAATTAAATCGGACAATCTACCCAGCCAACCTGATAATTGATGGATTTTTACGACCTTTATTAAGTAAATGTTGCGATCACCCACGAGAGTAAATTGATTTTTTTTTTCTAAAAATAAGCAATTACTGTACATACAAAACAGTAGCTTACCATGAAAATCTAAGGTTATTTTTGGAATCAGCCCCATCAAATTAGCTAAAAAACGTGTTTTTTTTTGTTTTGTTTTTTTGTAGCAACAAAAATCATGTTGACCAGAATAATATATGCCTATTATATCGAATGCACTTATTGAGTCGGACAATCTTAGATAAAGGAATGGATGATATTTTGACATGGTGAAAAAGATGAATTGGGTAAAAAAGGTCGGGAAAAACTGCACTAGATGAAAGAAAACTGTTTGTTTCTTTGACATTATTACTTTACGTAGGCACCGTTTTGCTGTTGCTACTATTAATAATATTGTTTTGTTTCTTGGCACGAAAATCCTGTTGACCAATGTTATACATATTAATAATAAAAATAATACTAATGTTAAAAAAGAAGACAAAAAGAGGAAGGTTTAAATTAAATGAATTAAATTAATCTTATACCTACCTATACATGAGTTACCGTGGGAAAATGTTAGAAAAATAATTCGTAATTCAAATTACAGGAAGTGATAACCTTTTTTTATTTTATAAAACGTAGATAAGTCTAAACATATCGAAAGGTAAGTATAATCTATTATCATCAAAAACAACTCGATTGATAATTGTTGAACCGTCTATTACAGACTTTACCCAGTTCGACAGTGCAAACGGTTCGGCACTACACAACGCCACGAGACAGACACTTTCTTCATTATATTACAGTTTCAGTCAACCAAAATTCGGTATTTTTATTTTAAAAGTTTTTGACTCAAAACACTCAGTTTTTGCCCCTAAAAATATTTTATTTCAGGTGACTGACATAAACTACTCGGTCTACCTGATAATTGATGGGTTTCTACGAACTTTATTAAGTAAATGTTGCGATCACACAAAATCGTAAATTGTCTTTTTTTTCTAAAAATAAGCCATTTCAGTACAGCAAAAACGGTAGCTAAACATAAAAATCTAAGATCAATTTTGGAATCAGCTAAGATTGTAAATTGATCTATTTTCCTAAAATAAGCAAATTCAGTACAGCAAAAACGGTAGCTAACAATGAAATTCTAAGATCATTTTTGGAATCAGCTAAGATTGTAAATTGATCTATTTCCCAAAAATAAGCAATTTCAATACAGCAAAAACGGTAGCTAACCATAAAAATCTAAGATCATTTTTGGAATCAGCACCATCAAATTAGCTAAAAAACGTATTTTTTTCGAAGCAACAAAAATCATGTTGACCAGAATAATATATGCCTATTATCTGGAATGCCTCTATTGGGTCGAACAATCTTAGATAAAGAAATGGATATTTTGACAGAGAGAAAATAATGAACTGGGTAAAAAACGGTCGAGAAAAACTGCACTAGATGAAAGAAAACTGTTTGTTTCTTTGATATTATTACTTTACGTAGGCACCGTTTTGCTGTTTTCTTTCTTGGCACCAAAAATCGTGTTGACCAATGTTATACATATTAATAATATATATAGGCTTGATTAAAACCTCGTTTAAACGAATGGTAATTCGTGATCGAGAGGTCTAAGACGTGCCAGATCAAATGGTAGCTTCCTTCCTAGTGGATAGGGATCGCAAGTTCGAATCCGAATGACACACATTTTCGTAATAAAAAATTATCATAAATAATCATGACAGTAGATATAAATATATAATACTGTTTAATTAAAAACAGAATATCTACTTAAATACGAATATCGATAAAAAAAATAATGTTCAAACAAAATCATTTGAAATTGTCGGTTGTTTATAACCAAGTTTAGTTAATCTTCGTTAATTTCCGTAACATGAAGATTATCGTAAATAATCAGGCCGGTAGAAATAAATATATAATACTGTTTAATTAAAAAACAGAATATCTACTTAAATACGAGTATCGATAAAAAAATATTGTTCAAACAAATCATTTCAAATTGTCGGTTGTTTATAACCAAGTTTCGTTAATCTTCGTTAATTTCCATAACATATTAATAATAATAATACTAATGTTAAAAAAGAAGACAAAAAGAGGAAGGTTTAAATTAAATGAATTAAATTAACCTTATACCTACCTATACATGAGTTACCGTGGGAAAATGTTAGAAAAATAATTCGTAATTCAAATTACAGGAGGTGATGCCCTTTTTGTATTTTATAAAACGTAGACATGTCTAAACATATCGAGAGGTAGTATAATCTATTAAGGTCATAAACAACTCGACTAAGGAAGCTGAGTATACCATGGCCCGATCATGTGACCAACGTCAAGGTGTTAGAGAGGGTGCAAACGATAAGAAAACTCATACGTAGCATCAGGAAAAGATAGCCGAGGTTCCTGGGACACGTAATGAGGAAAGAGGGCTTGGAGAATCCGATACTCACAGGTCGGATAGAGAGAAAGAATGACATGTGAAAGCAGCGTCAGACATATTTGATGGGTTATTAAAAATATTAAGAACAACAAGGGACAGAGAAGTAGAAGTCTATGATCACCTACGTCCTGAAGGGACACGGCACATAAAGAAGAAGAAGTACCCGTGCCTTAAAAACATGACGGTAATTATTAGAATGTTTTTAGAAGATTGCTGGACTGCCATGTGATATCTGTCCTTATGTATGGCTGCGAATGTTGGATGATCTCTTCAAAGATAAAGAAGACGCTCGAAGCAACAGAAATGGGATTCTACAGAAGGATGCTGAGGATGACTTGAACCAACAACGTGGGCAAAGACGATGTGTTGGAGAGAATGCAGACGTGTAGAAAACGTATACTTAATATCAGGAAGAGAAAGCTGAGGTTCCTGGGACACGTAATGAGGAAGGAGGGCTTGGAGAATCTGATACTCACAGGTCGGATAGAGGGAAAGAATACCATGTGAAAGCAGCGTCAGACATATTTGATGGGTTTGAGCAAATGGATGACAGAGCAGAGTTTAGGAGAGATAACAAGAGGAAAAATATTAAGAGCGAAAGAGACATGACTGACTGGGCAGAAGATTATCTCGCAGTAGGTTGCCATTGCTTTCTGCGGTAGACTGGTTGCTAGCCAAGGCTATAGAATCCAATCTGTCCTATTATTTAACCCATAACTGGAGGGAAGAGACAGATTAATACCTTTCCAAGGGGTATTTGTGCGTAAGTGAATGCAAGGCATTCAACTGGAATTTGAACTCGGCTCCCCGATTTGTCGTTTCGAGTCGATATCCTCTGCACCAAAACACAATAAATATTTACCTCCCGGCCATGTTCTACTTCCTCTGGATCCATCAGTGAAAGTCAGTCAGTCAGTTAAGGGCCTCATCTGATACACGCTTGAGTGATCATGTCTCGAAAGAGACATGACTGACTGGGTAGAAGATTATCCCGCAGTCGGTTGCCATTACTTTCTGTTGCCATCCAAGGCTATAGAACCCAACCTTGTCTTATTATTTAACCCATAAGTAAAGGGAAGAGACGGATTAATACCTTTCCCAAGGGTATTTGCATGCAAGTGAATGCAACGAATTCAACTGGAATTCGAACTCGGCTACCCGATTTGTCGTTCCGAGTCGATATCCACTGCACTACAACGCACATCTCTCAATTATAATCTATAACCGTCACAAACAACTCGACTAATAATTGTTGAACCGTCTATCTAGCGCAGACTTTCTCCAGTTCGAAAGTGCAAACGGTTGGACACTACACAACGCCACAAGACAAACACTTTCTTCATTATATTGCAGTTTAAGTCGATTGAAAAATCTGACAAAATGCGAAACTTGGTCCTGATCTCACATCAAGGGAATTTCGGTGAAATTAAACGTAAAGATAGGATGAACGACAAACGGTCGCTTTAGCAAGACATAAGAGTGCCGCGGAAGATAACGAAGGCGAGGAGCGAACAACAAACACGATAGATACACGCCATTTTAATTAACTGGAGCAGAGGGAGGAGTGAACAGCCGATAACATAGCTGCGCACACCCCCAACGCAACACTGGGAACGTCTTTTGGGCATCTAATCTCCACAAAGCACCTTGCGACTTATAAACCAGCGATTAAACGGTTTGCTGTAATGCTCAGAAGCACAAAGACCGGACGGCAGAGATGATTTGCCTTCTGTCATTGCACAGTGCAAAATTCCTTCAAATATCATCACAGGGCTGGAACATGTTTACAAAGATAGAGGTTACTAACAATGAGTAACGATTAAAAACCTAATTACAAAAAAGCATGGTCCTAGGCATGACGGTAAACTGCGGCTGGCAGCAAGACCTCTGATTGGGAGGTTGTGAGGAGCATGGAACCACCTCTGAATTGCTATTGTTCCCAGGTTCACCCTGACTCGGAATGGTGGCACCTGTTTAGGGTCCCAGCTATGGGCAAATAGTTAACCCCCAAACAGGGATCAAAACACTATGAAAGTATAAAAATAGACTTTTATAGAAATATATATATATAAATAGACTTTTTTCTTAGAAAAATATACATTTTTTAATGAAAATATTACCAACAATACATTTTTGAGGAAAAAAGTTATTATTATAACACATTTTTGAAGGAAAAATAATATTATCAGCAAAACATTTTTGAATACAGATCTAGAAGATATTTTCTGTTTTCTAAAATAAAAAGAATAAAAACAAAAGATTTTAATTAAAACCTGACTAAATCAACCTTCTCATTATAACTGAACATTAAAAATACATTAAACCCCTACCTTTTTGGCATTGAATTACCCACAGCTGTGTTGATATGCCGCTAAATAAAAGTCAAAACTCAAAAACTCAATCAAAAAAGCAGTAAGTTTGATCCATATTGGGTGCTCTGAAATTATAATCTTGTGCCAGCTTATTCTGTGTATAATACATATGGGATTATCAGTGAGCGTAAAGATTATAGGTGCGACGAGACAGATGAACTTTCTAAAGTAAGCAATGAGGAAAGTAGATTTGGAAAATTTGATACTGACAAGACAAAATGAAGGCAAGAGGTAAAGAAGAAAACAAAACATGCTTAGTGAACTTAATTTAGAAAAATAATGAAAAGACAAAATTTATTTAGAGCTACAAAGGTACAAAGGTACAGGAAATTGTAGAGGGCCATAATCTCCTACGTCCTAAAGAGGCACAGCACGTGAAAAAAGAACAAGAAGAAAAGAAAGCGATTGAGTATATGCATGGTGGAAAAAGGAGAAATAACAAAAAGACAAAATTTATTAATACGTCGCCTCCACCACCCTAAGTCTCATTTCCCTTCTTGTCCCAGGGTAACAACACTGTCTTGATTAATTTTGATACAAGCGACTTTATGTTTTAACATTGTTTCAAATATGAGGCAAGGATATCCTAGGTAGTATTTATTTACTCACGACCCATCGATGTGTCATTTGGTACCTGAGTCTATTTTACAACCCAAAGTCAAGAACGACCTACACGAATGCGTGGTACACCTCTGTGTATATAAGAATAAAAAAATGACCCCAATAAAAAACAGTCAAGTGCCATACGTGATACACGCGTGGTCGATCATGTCTCGAAAAAGACATGACAGACTGGGCAGAAGATTATCCCGTAGAAGGTTGCCATTACTTTCTGAGGTAGACAGAATGCCAGCCAAGGCTATAGAACCCAATCTGTCCTGTTATTTGACTCATAGCTAGAGGCAGAAGATATGTATTATATTATTAAGTAGTAATTAGAGAGGGATCACTTTATTACTTCATAACAATACAAAACCGATCCCCCATTTTATGCCCAATGTTTCTAACTATTATTTTCAGTCATTGAGTTAAGTGCCATACTTGAGACACGCTTTGGGCAATCATGTTTCGAAAAAGACATGACTGACTGGGTAGAAGATTATCCCAGTAGGAGGTTGCCATTACTTTCTGCGGTAGACTGGTTGCCAGCCAAGGCTATAGAACCCAATATGGCCGGTTATAACCCATCACTGGAGGAAAGGGACGGATTAATACATTTCCCAAGGGTATATTTACGCGTAAATGAATGCAAGGCATTCAACTGGAATTCGAAATCTGCTCTCTGATTTCTCGTTCCGAACCGATATCCACTGCACCACAATGAACATCCCTAGAAATTGGAAAAGGGAAACCAAAGAAAAATTAAAAAAAATAGAAAATATTTTTAAAATTTTGGAAAAGAATTTGGTTATAGTGGAGCATGATCTCATAAGCAATCAATCACAGTCTTGATCTACGCAATCAGTCATTTAAATGACATACGTGATACATCCTTGGGCGATCATGTCTCGAAAAAGACATGACTGACTAGGCAGAAAATTATCCCGCAGTAGGTTGCCATTACTTTTCTGTGGTAGTCTGGTTGACAGCCATGGCTATAGAACTCAATCTGTCCTGTTATTTGACTCATAGCTAGAGGGAGAAGATATGTATTATATTATTAAGTAGTAATTAGAGGGGGATCCGTTTATTACTTCATAACAATAGAAAACCGATCCCCTACTTTATGACCAGTAGAAGCTTTAATCGTGTTTTTAATT
This sequence comes from Ascarosepion bandense, assembly GCA_037127315.1. Taxonomy (NCBI): domain Eukaryota; kingdom Metazoa; phylum Mollusca; class Cephalopoda; order Sepiida; family Sepiidae; genus Ascarosepion; species Ascarosepion bandense. Next base: position 747,865 of record JBBBDQ010032678.1, on the reverse strand, counting down.
ATTATATTTAGTCAGTCAGATAAGTGCAATACGTGATACACGCTTGGGCGATCATGTCTCAAAAGAGACATGATTGCGCATAAGATTATCCCGCAGTAGGTTGCCATTACTTTCTGCGGTAGACTAGTTGCCAACCAAGGCTATAGAACCCAATCTGTCCTGTTATTTGACTCATAGCTAGAGGGAGAAGATATGTATTATATTATTTAGCAGTAATTAGGGTGAATCAGTTTATTACTTCATAACAATAAAAACTGATCCCCCAATTTAGCTCCGTAGAAAACTTAATCATGTTTCTAACTGTTATTTTGTCATTCCGATCATGTTTCTTTCGAGACATGACTGACGCAGAATATTTTCTTCATAGTAGGTTGCCACAATTTCTCATGGTAGACTGGTTGCCGACTAAGGCTATAGAACCTAATCATCCTGTTATTTGACTCATAGCTAGAGGAGAAGATGTATTATATATTATTTTAGCAGTAATTAGCAACTCAGTTTATTACTTCATAACAATAAAAACTGATCCCCAATTTATGCCCAGTAGAAACTTAATCATGTTTCTAACTGCTATTTGTCATTCCGATCATGTTTCTTTCGAGACATGACTGACTAGTAATATTTTCTCATAGCAGGTTGCCATTACTTTCTATGGTAGACTGGTTGCCGACTAAGGCTATAGAACCCAATCTGTCCTGTTATTTGACTCATAGCTAGAGGAGAAGATATGTATTATAATATTTATAGTAACTAGGGTGAATCAGTTTATTACTTCATAACAATAAAAACTGATCCCCCACTTATGCCCAGTAGAAAACTTAATCATGTTTCAACTGTTATTTGTCATTCCGATCATGTTTCTTCGAGACATGACTGACTAGGCAGAATATTTTCTCATAGTAGGCTTGCCATTACTTTCTGCGGTAGACTGGTTGCCGACTAAGGCTATAGAACCCAATCTGTCCTGTTATTTGACTCATAGCTAGAGGGAGAAGATATGTATTATATTATTTAGCAGTAATTAGGTGAATCACATTACTCGAACAAAACTGATCCCCCAATTTATGCCCAGTAGAAAACTTAATCATGTTTCTAATGTTATTTTGTCATTCCGATCATGTTTCTTTCGAGACATGACTGACTAGGCAGAATATTTTCTCATAGTAGGCTACATATTTTCTGCGGTAGACTGGTTGCCGACTAAGGCTATAGAACCCAATCTGTCCTGCTATTTGACTCATAGCTTAGAGGAGAAGATATGTATTATATTATTTAGTAGTAATTAGGTGAATCAGTTTATTACTTCATAACAATAAAAACTGATCCCCCAATTTATGCCCAGTAGAAAACTTAATCATGTTTCTAACTGTTATTTGCCCTGATCATAAAAGCTTTCTCTGAGACATGACTGACTAGGCAGAATATTTTCTCATATAGCTACACATTTTCAGACTGTTGCTGACTAAGGCTATAGAACCCAATCTGTCCTGTTATTTGACTCATAGCTAGGAGGGAGAAGATATGTATTATATTATTTATAGTAATTAGGGTGAATCAGCTTATTACTTCATAACAATAAAAACTGATCCCCTAATTTATGCCCAAAGAGAACTGAATCATGTTTCTAACTGTTATTTTGTCGGCCTGATCATGTTTCTTTCGAGACATGACTGACTAGGCAGAATATTTTCTCATAGTAGGTTGCCATTACTTTCTGCGGTAGACTGGTTTGCTTGACTAAGGCTATAGAACCCAATCTGTCCTGTTATTTGACTCATAGCTAGAGGGAGAAGATATGTATTATATTATTTAGCAGTAATTAGGTGAATCAGTTTATTACTTCATAACAATAAAAACTGATCCCCCAATTTATGCCCAGTAGAAAACTTAATCATGTTTCTAACTGTTATTTTGTTGGTCTGATCATGTGTTTCTTTCGGAGACATGACTGACTAGGCAGAATATTTTCATAGTAGCTGCCATTACTTTCTGCGGTAGACTGGTTGCCGACTAAGGCTATAGAACCCAATCTGTCCTGTTATTTGACTCATAGCTAGAGGGAAGATATGTATTATATTATTTAGTAGGACTAGGTGAATCAGTTTATTACTTCATAACAATAAAAACTGATCCCCCAATTTATGCCCAGTAGAAAACTTAATCATGTTTCTAACTGTAATATTTTGTCATTCCGATCATGTTTCTTTCAGACATGACTGACTAGGCAGAATATTTTCTCATAGTAGGTTGCCATTACTTTCGCGGTAGACTGGTTGCCGACTAAGGCTATAGAACCTAATCTGTCCTGTTATTTGATCAGTAGCTAGAGGGAGAAGATATGTATTATATTATTTAAAGGTGCAATTAGGGTGAATCAGTTTATTACTTCATAACAATAAAAACTGATCCCCCAATTTATGCCCAGTAGAAAACTTAATCATGTTTAACTGTTACTTTGTCATTCCGATCATGCTCTTTTCGAGACATGATCGACTAGGCAGAATATTTTCTCATAGTAGGTTGCCATTACTTTCTGCGGTAGACTGGTTGCCGACTGGCACAGAGAACCCACCTGTCCTGTTATTTGACTGCGAAGCAGAGGGAGAAGATATGTATTATATTATTTAGCAGTAATTAGGGTGAATCAGTTTATTACTTCATAACAATAAAAACTGATCCCCCAATTTATGCCCAGTAGAAAACTTAATCATGTTTCTAACTGTTATTTTGTCATTCCGATCATGTTTTTCGAGTATTTTCAGACCGAATTAGCAAGAATAGCTTCTTTCAGTAGGTTGCCATTACTTTCTGCGCGGTAGACTGGTTGCCGACTAAGGCTATAGAACCCAATCTGTCCTGTTATTTGACTCATAGCTAGAGGAGAAGATATGTATTATATTATTTAGCAGTAATTAGGGTAACCAGTTTATTACTTCATAACAATAAAACTTTCGATCCTCTGACTTATGCCCAGTAGAAAACTTAATCATGTTTCTAACTGTTATTTTGTCATTCCGATCATGTTTCTTTCGAGACATGACCGACTAGGCAGAATATTTTCTCATAGCAGGTTGCTATTACTTTCTGCGGGTAGATCAGTTGCCGACTAAGCGCTATAGAACCTAACTTTATCCTGTTATTTGACTCATAGCTAGAGGGAGAAGATATGTATTATATTATTTAGCAGTAATTAGGGTGAATCGTTTATTACCATAACAATAAAAACTGATCCCCCAATTTATGCCCAGCAGAAAACTTAATCATGTTTCTAACTGTTATTTTAATATTCCGATCATGCTTTCGATGACTGACTAGCAGAATATTTTCTCATAGTAGGTTGCCATTACTTTCTGCGGTAGACTGGTTGCCGACTAAGAAGCAGAACCAATCTGTCCTGCTATTTGACTCATAGCTAGAGGGAGAAGATATGTATTATATTATTTAGCAGTAATTAGGTGAATCAGTTTATTACTTCATAACAATAAAAACTGATCCCCTAATTTATGCCCAGTAGAACTTAATCATGTTTCTAACTGTTATTTTGTCATTCCGATCATGTTTTCGAGACATGACTGACTAGGCAGTAATATTTTTCATAGTAGGTTGCCATTACTTTCTGCGGTAGACTGGTTGCCGACTAAGGCTATAGAACCAATCTGTCCTGTTATTTGACTCATAGCTAGAGGGAGAAGATATGTATTATATTATTTAGTAGTAATTAGGGTGAATCAGTTTATTACTTCAGCAACAATAAAAACTGATCCCCCAATTTGTCTCTGCAGAAAACTTAATCATGTTTCTAATCGTTATTTACGCCTCGACCATGTTTTCTTCGAGACATGACTGACTAGGCAGAATATTTTTCATAGTAGGTTGCCATTACTTTCTGGTGTAGACTGGTTGCCAACCAAGGTTGTTGAACTCAATTTGTTTTATTATGCAACTCATAGCTGGAGGGAGAAAAGACGGATTAATACCTTTTCCCAAAGGTATTTGCTCGTAAGTAAATGCAAGGAATTCAGCTGGAATTCGAACTTGGCTCTCCGATTTTTCGTTCCGAGCCGATATCCACTGCACCACAACGCACATTTCTAAGTTACACTACAATTCTCAAGAAATAACAAAATATTTTTCTGAAAGTTCACTTATGGATATTCAATTAAATACCATACGTGATATACGCCTGGGCGATCATGTCTTGAAATAGACATGACTGACTGGGCAGATGATTATCCCAGTAGGAGGTTGCCATTACTTTCTGCGGTAGACTGGTTGCCAGCCAAGGCTATAGAACCCAATCTGTCCTGTTATTTGACATACCTAGAAGGCGAAGATATATTTTATATTATTAAGTAGTAATTTGAGGGGAATCGATTTATTACTTCATAACAAAAGAAAATCGATCCCCCACTTTATGCCCAGTAGAAGCCTTCATCATGTTTCTAACTATTCTATTCAGTCAGTCAGTTAACTGCCATATGGGATACACGCTTTAGGCGATCATGATTCGAAAGAGACATGACTGACTAGGTAGAATATTTTCCCCCAATAAGTTGCCATTACTTTCTGCGGTAGACTGGTTACCAGCCAAGGCTATAGAACCCAATCTGTCCTGCGATTCAGCCCATAGCTGGATGGAGAAGTGATGGATTAATACCTTTTCTAAGTGAATGCAACGGATTCAACCAGAATTTGAATTCGGCTCTCCGATTTCTCGTTCGGAGCCGACACCTACAGGTGCGACCAGCCTGTGTCAGGGTGGACCTGTAAACAACAGCAATCAATTGTTGGTTCCTTGTTCATCAAACCTTCCCAATCACAGGCATTGTTGCCGGATGCAGTTTAACGTCAAACCAAGGACCCAGGTGTAGTTTATCATCACACCCCGCGGAAGTGCAGTCAGTGTATTCTGAAGCCTCAGCCGACAGGACGGAGTTGTTTTAGGTGTTGACAGATTTACTGACAACCGGAATAATTCTTTTCAGCGATACTTTAAAGTGTAATATTCGTTTTAATTCAAATTTATTAAACTTTAAATCGGCTAACATTTCTCAAATAAAGTTTGAGTTAATTATATCTTATTTTTTAATTTTTTTTAATCTAAACTTATTTATAAATGGAACTTTGTCTGTGTGTGTGTGTGTGTGTCTCTGTGTGTGGCCGTTACCTATAGACTCCGAAACGGCTGAACCGATTTTCTTGAAAATTTATAGTTGTACTATAAGCGTCTACGAGTGTTCTTAGCTAGGTTTTGTGTCGAGGTACCCACGATAAATATCGAAAATCGAAAAACTCGGTTTATAGAAGGAGTGATCCGATTTTAATCAAATTTGATACACTCATAGAGAAAGATATAAGAAACGATATTCAGTAGTTTCAAGGTTGCAGTTCTTACAATAGTGCAGAATATATATAAAAGACAAGATGTTTGTGTGTGTGTTTGTTTATCTGCCTGTATATCTGTATTTTTTTTTCAGCCCTTTTATTTTAGATTTTGCTTCTGGTTTGGCTCTAAGTAGGTATAATTATAGTTCTTAGTCTCAGCCATGATACCATTTACTCAGTGGACTTATTTAGCCTTCAAACTTCAGTTCACGACGAAAAAAACTTATTTGATATCGATACCAGGAAATCAAAATTTGACTTACATCCATTCATTTTTCTTTCAGTCTACGGTTTCGCTTTAACTGGAAACAACTATTGCTTTTTAATCTGTCGTGCTAACGTTCAAAAAGTCTGAGCTCCAGGACCATGGATTAGTTTTAAAGCTTTCATTACACCCGAGCAACGCCGTGACGCCGTGCTATACTGCTAGTATATATATATATATATTAGGTGCGATTGTTAAACTGTCGCAATTATTTTATTATTTCAAATATTCTTTAGGTTGAGTCTGAACTCCAGGACCATGGATTAGTTTTAAAGTTTTCATTACACCCGAGCAACGCCGTGCTATACTGCTAGTAAAGAATAAACTATTTCTTGTGCTTCGAAATTCTTAATTTTCTCTATTTGTTTTCATTCCTACGCCTTGTTCCGTCATCCATTTACTAAAATTTCTTAAGTAGATTATGCGTTGTTTTCTACTGTCCCTCTTACATTTGATATGTCCTTGTGAGTATCAGATTTTCCAAGCACACTTTCCTCGTTCGTACCGGAACATGCCTCTCTACCACAGCATCTAATTTTTTAATAATCATTTCACCCCAAGCAAGTTAGGACCGCCACTGGTGCACAGGGGTTACAGTGAGAGAAAAAATAGGGTATAGGAGATGCCGAAGAAAGGATAAGCGATGGATAAGATTTAGAAAGATAGGGTTTAGGGAGGTGGATGGAATGAAGAGGGGTGGGATTTAGGGAGATGGATAGGATTTAGGGAGATGGGATTTAGGGAGATGGGATTTAGGGAGGTGGATGGGATTTACAAAGATGGGATTTCAGGAGGTGGATGGACTTAGGGGAGGGATGAGATTTGGGGAGATAAGATTGAGAGACGTGGATAGGATTAAGGGTGAGGGATGAGATTGATTTAGGGAGAGGGATGGGATTTAAGGAGAGGAATTTGGGGGAATGTATGGTATTTAAGATGAGATTTAGGGAGAGGGATGTGAGTTAAGGGAATAGGATAAAGAGAGGTGGAAGGTATTTAGGGAGAGGGAGTGAATTTAGGAAGAGGGGTGGGTTTTAGGGGGAGATTTGGGGAAATGGATGGGATTTAGAGAGATGGAATTTAGGGAGGTGGATGGGATTTAGAGAGAGGGTTGGGATCTAGGAAGAGGGATAGGGTTTCGGGTGATGGAATTCGGGGAAATAAATGGGGTTTAGGGAGATGCGATTTAGAGAGGTGGATGGGATTTAGAGAGAAGGATTTGATTCAGAAAGAGGGATTGAATTTAGGGAGATGGGATTTGGGGAAATGGATGGGATTTAAGTCGAGGGATTGGATTTAGTGAGATAGAAGGTAACAACTGACGTGGAATTTAAATTTTTTAAGATTGTTTCTATCAGGGAAGCAAGTATACCAATAGAAGTTCCACAGGCGGAAAGTGCGAGAAAAGAAACTGTTGGAGTAGAAGTGACGATTACATTTGTCTGTTTTGAGGGTAAAAAGGTGGAACCTAGATGCCAATCTAGTACCACCAGTAAGCTCTTGTGGTCGGGGAACCAAGGAAAGAAGCTCCTCAGAGCAGAGCAGTGAAAATATTTGTATAAAAGACAGAAGGGAGAAAGTGACAGAAGTCGAGCTGCTATCGAATACATTGCAAATCCTCCTTTGGATTTTATCGAGTACCCCGAGATGAATAAGTAGGAGCACTCGACCAGATATGGCAACAGTATTCAACGCACGGACAAATGGTAGATTTATGCGAAAAATGGATTCTGACAAGAAAAAAAATCTAGCCTGACACAGTGACCCAACCTTCTTAGTGGTAGCTGCAGCTATCGATTCGATGTAGTCGTTCCACTTGAGGTCGGTTGAGAGATTGAGGTCAAGGAGGCGCATTGTGTCGCTTTCTAGGAGACTAGTGACATTCATATTGATGGAAGGTAGGAAAGTTTCTCTATGGCAATTGGCAGCATTAAAATTTACAAGCTTTTTCCTACTCCATTCCATCACAGATTGAAGATTCTTTTCAAGAGCAGTAGGGAGGTGCGTTGTGGTGCAGTGGATATCGACTCGGAACGACAAATCACGGAGCCGAGTTCGAATTCCAGTTGAGTTCCTTGCATCCACTTACGCATAAATACCCTTGGGAAAGGTAATAATCCGTCTCTTCCTTCAAGTTATGGGTTAAATAACAGGACAGATTGGGTTCAATAGCTTTGGCTGGCAACCAGTCTACCACAGAGAGAAATGGCAACCT
>JBBBDQ010032678.1:697500-735000 GCA_037127315.1 Ascarosepion bandense | reverse complement strand
TAGTTTGTTTTTTTTTTGTTTTTTTAACTGGAAACGGTGGGAAATATAAGATGATATTAGAAAAATTTGAGCTTGAGTCGAACTACTTCTTAATTGTTTTTGCTTCCAGGTTCACCCATCCTGAGGTGGTACGTATGAAAGTAGATTTTTATAGTAAAATTTCCAAACGGAAATTTTTGAAGAAAAAAAAATTACGTCGGACCTGAAGGAGACTACTACCACCTTTAAATTTGTTATTTTTAATTTTTTTTTTTTTTTACTTTTTTCAACGCAGTCTTATCATGGTAGATTTATAAATGGGCAAGATGGATTTTGATGAGAATTCCGAGATGAATAACAGGAGAACCCGACCAGATATGGTAACAGTATTCAATACCCAGACGAATGGTAGATTTATAAATGGGCAAGATGGATTTTGATGAGAATTCCGAGATGAATAGCAGGAGAACCCGACCAGATATGGTAACAGTATTCAATACCCAGACGAATGGTAGATTTATAAATGGGCAAGATGGATTTTGATGAGAATTCCGAGATGAATAGCAGGAGCACCCGACCAGATATAACAACAGTATTCAATGCACAGACGAATGGTAGATTTATGCAACGAATTCAGCCGGAATTCGATCTCGGTTCTCAGAGTTCTCTTTCCGAGTTGATATCTCAGTTGGATGTTCCTTGTGGTGCAATGGATTTCTTTCTGTTAATGAATTTTCTTTCATTTTCTCTTCTTTTTCTTTCTTTTTTTTTTCTCTCTCATTCTTTCTTCCTTGAAATTTTTCATTTCTGTTTCTTATTTCTCTCTATCTTTGTTTTGTTCATTTATCTCATTCTTTCTTTCTTTTTTCATTTTGTTTCATGCTTTCTTTCTTTTTTCTCCTTTTTATTTTCTCTCTTCCTTTGTTTCTTTCTATTTTTTTTTCTTTATTTCTTCTTTCCATCTTTATTCTAACAATTCGTCTTAGAGGTATAATTATAAAAGCCCCAACCTCTACCCGTATTTGCATAAATATAAGCGCTGGGGTAATTAGGATCTTTCAGTTGTCAACACCCGTGGAATTTCCATCGTCCATCTTGTTATCGTCGTCTTGCTGTTGTTCTCTTGTTTGAATTCATTACTGGTTGGTTAGCTTGAGCCAGTGGTTGGAAATACGTTACCTTGGGCAAGTCTCTCCAAGCCTCTTGCTATTGGCCATACGCTAATTGACGAAATGTTGGGGTGGGTAGCGGGGCAACCATCGGAGAATATTCAAGAACCATCCTATTTTCAAATATAAGTTCCAGCCAGCTGTAGTAAAAGCAGAAATAATCGATTTTCCGTTTCAAGCCCAGGTAGAAAATAGAAATCTAAAAGCTGATTTTCATGGATAAATGTAATGAGAACATTGGAAAAATGCAGTTATCCTATGTCTACGGCTATATCGTGTTCCCGTCCGATCACCGAAGTTAAGCAACATCGAGCCTGGTCAGTAATTAAATGGATGACCATTTGAGAATACCAGGTGCTGTAAACGTAAGGACCAAGAATGGTCCACCGGTCCTCCAGGTTTGGGGGTTGGGCGCAGGGCTAACAACCCTGCCCCGTAAAAATCAGTTTGTTACAGAAACAGCAACAAAAAGTGACTGCCCTATGCACCATCTGGGTGTGATGGATAAATGATGATGAGTTATCCTATAACATTCAATTTATCTAATACTGTTCAATTCGTTTCGGATTTATAATTGCATCTAGTGCTAAGAAGGTTGGGTCACTGAATCGGGCCAGAAAGTTTTCCTCGATAAGATTTCACCCGGTACATTTATAAATCTACCATTCGTCTATGCATTGAATACTGTTGCCATATCTGATCGGGTGCTCCTGCTGTTCATCTTGGAATTCTTATCAGAATCCATCTTGCACATTTATTTCTCGTTCCGAGCCGATATCCACTGCACCACATCACCGGTCATAATAATTAGTATATTTTTTTTTAAAAGAAATGATGTATTTCATATTATTTTTAGTATTTATTGCCAAGTGGATAATTATAAATGAAAATAGAATGGTTCTTTTGTGATTATTACTTTGCAAAATTTTACAAGGCAAATAACGACAATTTACCCATCGCACCCTGTAGATTTGCTCTATAAATATATATGTATACTACTGGCCATAATTATTAGGCGACCCCGGTTTTTTATAAGAAATGATGTATTTCATATTATTTTTAGTATTTATTGCCAAGTGGATAATTATAAATGAAAATAGAATGGTTCTTTTGTGATTATTACTTTGCAAAATTTTACAAGGCAAATAACGACAATTTACCCATCGCACCCTGTAGATTTGCTCTATAAATATATATGTATACTACTGGCCATAATTATTAGGCGACCCCAGTTTTTTATAAGAAATGATGTATTTCATATTATTTTTAGTATTTATTGCCAAGTGGATAATTATAAATGAAAATAGAATGATTCTTTTGTTATTATTACTTTGCAAAATTTTACAAATGTACAAAAATTATTTTTGAAATTCATAAAGCTAAGATCTCTACACAGCCTCTGCTATTTCTCAGAAATGCAAACGATACACGCCCACATCTTAAATTTATATATATATATATATATATATATATATATATATATATATTATAAATTATATTTTAGAACATGTACAATTTTTTTATATATCCACTACAAATTGTACATTTGTTTCGACATTGAAACTACAATGTCTCATCAAGTGGTGTGGACAGGAATGAAAAGCCTCTTTTCTTATATTTGGTGAGTTGTGTGTGGGATGTTGGTGGGGGTTAGCGATAAAGGAATAAGTCTTGTAAATTGTCCGTTTGGATTTTGAAGAAAATGGTGTGGGTAGTGAATATAGTAGATTAATGAGTGTCTGGGAATTTTGTAGACAGATTTAACATTAGCAGATAGGATGTAAGTTTTATGATCTTCTGACTAGACTTTATCCTTTGGATTCCTTAAAGGAGCAGAGTAGTGAGGTGTAAGGGATGGGGAGGGATGGGATTGGACTTCATGTTTATTTGTACAACTATAGAATATTTTGTGTATTTAAGCACAGATTTTATAATTAATCTAATTTTGTATATTTAACCTTAATTTTGAATTTAGGAAATCGATTTTGTTATAAAATTTTAAATTTTAAATTAGATCACAGTTTGTGATGTTTAATAGGTAAAATTTAATGTTTGTATTTAAAGTAATAGGTAATCAGGTAATAGGTGCGTAATAAGTAAAATTTAATGTAAGAGGTAAGATTTAATGTTTGTATTTAAGGTAATAGATAAATAGGTAATAGGTATGTTTGTATTTAAGGTAATAGTTAAAATTTAATGTGTGTATTTAAGCACAGTTATTATAATTAATCTAAGTTTGTATATTTAACCTTAATTTTGAATTTGGGAAATCGATTTTTTCAGTTTCTGGGAAAGAGCATATTATTTAGCATGAACAGCAATCTGACTAACGCTAGAATGCTCAAACCCTCGGTCATGACGGCTCCTCAAAGAGAGCCGACTATCCAATTTCACTCACTTTCTGCAGGCCTGAGTCAACCCGTTGTATGGTTTCCAGGCACCACGGTCTGGATTCGAACCCAGACTTCATGGTCAGAAAGAGAACGTTCTACCTGCTAGGCTACGTGGCAATATATATATATATATATATATATATATAAACTATTTTATAAATGCAACTTAGTCTGTGTATGTGTGTTCGTTTACTATAGACTCCAAAACGGCTGAACCGATTTTCTTGAAAATTTACACAGTTGTACTATAAGCGTCTGCAAGTGTTCTTAGCTAGGTTTTGTGTCGAGGTATCCCCAATAAATATCGAAAATCGATAATCGAAAAAATCGGGGTATAGAATGAGTGGTCCGATTTTAATCAAATTTGATACACTCATAGACAAAGACATAAGAAACGATATTCAGAAGTTTCAAGGTTGCAGTTCTAACAATAGTGCAGAAAATCAATAATATATATATATATATATATATATATATATATAAAGCAAGATGTTTGTGTGTTTGTCTGTATGTCTGTATTTTTTCAGCCCTTTTATTTAAGTTTTTGCTTCGGGTTTGGCTCTAAGTAGGTATAATTGTAGTTCTTAGTCTCAGCCATGATGCCATTTACTTAGAGGACTTCTTTAGCCTTCAAAATTCAGTTCACGACGAAAAAAACTTATTTGATATCGATACCAGGAAATCAAAATTTGACTTGCATTCATTCATTTTTCTTTCAGTCTACGGTTTCGCTTTAAGTGGAAACAACTATTGCTTTTTAGTCTTTCGTGCCAATGTCCAAAGAGCCTGAGCTCCAGAACCATGGATTAGTTTTAAAGCTTTCATTACACCCGAGCAACGCCGGGCTATACTGCTAGCATATATTGAGAGAGACAGACAGACGGACAGACAGACAGAGAGAAAAGGAGAGTAGCGCGGCTGTGTGTGTTTTCAAATATTCATATAATACCTTGATTCTTTCTGCAGGCGTTGTTCTTCTGCGTGTTGGCCCAGAAGTCTTCCCTTCGTCCATCTTGCCCTTCCCAAACATTTGCCATTGACACTGCTCCTTCTAACAACGACCAACATTCAATTCTTAAACAATTACTGCGGCCTTTCGTTTTATGAGCCATGCTACAGTCTGATTCACTTGACCCCTGCTCCTGAGGGGCCAAGTCGCACATCGTCCAACCCTTATCCATCCGACACGAAGAGCCTCCCGGATTCGCTACCCGCGGCCAGAAACGGCGAAAATCGCCATATCATGTGTCGAAAATCCAACCGGCCATTATTACGAACTAATAAAGCAGATATTTCAAATGATAATAATAATAATTATTATTATTATTATTATTATTATTATTATTAGAGGTGCTGTTGGTGATGGTGATGTTGTTGTTGCGTTTATATTGATGATAATGATGGTGTTGCTTCTTCAGAATTATATTTTACAGTGTCTTTCCGCCTCTCATTCTCTGTTTCACTCTACTATTCTTTTATCCTCTTCTTCTACTTTGGGTGCCCTTTTTTCTACCCTTTGTTTCTTCTTCTTCTTCTTCTTCTTCTTCTTCTTCTTCTTCTTTCTTCTTCTTCTTCTGCTTCTTCTTTTTCTTCTTCTTCATCTTGTCCTCTTCTTCTCCTTTTTCTTCTTCTCTTCCCCACCTTCTTCTTCTTATTGTCCTTCTCCTTCGTTTTCTTCTTTTTCCTTCTCTTCCACTTCCTCTCCTCCTCCTCCTCCTCCTCCTCCTCCTTCTTCTTCTTCTTCCTCTCCTTCTTCTTCCTTTTCTTCTCGTGCTTCTTCTTTTCTTCTTCTTCTTCTTCTTCTTTTTCTTTTCTTCTTCTCTTCCTACTACTTCTTTTTCTTCTTCTCTTCCTCGTCCTCTTCTTATTCTTCTTATTCTTCTCGTCCTTCTCCTTCGTCTTCTTCTTTGCCTTCTCCTCCTCTTTCTCTCCTTCTTCTTCTTCGCCTCGTCTTCTACTTCTTCCTCTCCTTCTTCTTCTTACTTCTTCCTTTTCTCGTGCTTCTTCTCCTCCTCTTCTTCTTCTTCTTCTTTTCCTCCTCCTCTTCCTTCGTCGTCTTCTTCTCCTTCTCCTCCTCCTCCTCCTCCTCTTTCTTCTTCTTTGTGCTCCGTGCACCCCCCCACGATGTAGACTATCATGGCTCTCCACAACTTCCTGTGTCTATCATCCTGTTATTTCTCCTAAACCCTATTCCACCATCCATTTACCGAAGGTCACGAAAAATGTTATGCGTTGTTTTCCTTTATCTCCCTTGTCTTCGATCTACCCTGTGGATATCAGATTTTCTAAACCCTCTTTCCTCATTATCTGATCTAAAAGCCTCAACTCTCTTTTCCTGGTGTTAAGCATAAGTTTCCTTTTTGTTTACATTTTCCCACGAACTTCGTCGTTACTCACATGCCTATGGTAACATCAGCATCCTTATATGTAAAATGCCTAAATAATAATAAGAATAATAATAATAATATCAAATATTTATACAAATTGTATAAATATGTCATATTTTCTTCAGCTACAGTCGAGCTCTGTGAAACCGTTTTGCATATGAAAAAGTTATTTATCTATTTAAAACAAGAACAGATGCAATGTTTAACTTTGTTTTGATATGTGTCGTCTTTAAGTTAAGAGACTGCATACAAATATAAAAAATACAAGTCTTTGTCCAAACGTCGTTTGTCCTAAGGAAAATGGTTGTAATGGTAATAGTGATAGTCTAAGCTTAGCCTAGATGTGGCACAAGCCGAAAGTATGGAGCAAACAGTGAGAACCGACCTCACTATTCAGTTGTAATTGATTAACTGAGACAAACTTGCTAACCATTGCACCACGTCAAGGTGAAAAAATGGTTGTATTGGTAATGAACATGACAAAACGAATGAAAGAGCAGTTATTAATATTAAACTAGCGGAACCCGTGGAATTTCCATGGAAGGAAAAATTTTACTTTGTCATACTACAAATGATAGTAACGTCTTCAAACATAAAGGTATTGGATAATAAAATAACGATAACACAGAGTGTAATTTTCTTAAAATATCTATAAAACTAATGTCCATAGGAGTTACTTTACTGTAATTTTATATTATATTAAGCGGGTTATGCACAGACCATAATCGAAATACTATACGCTATTTTGTGAGAGATTTTGAAAGCGACAATGTTTTTATTACTGAAAAATCATGGCTTCTGTGTCTATTATAAACAGAAAAAACCAACTGAATAATGGCCAAGGGTGTAGAGGCCAGAAATTTTGTTATTAAGTAGCGGGATACGACAACAAACCTACCTATTTTTACTATAGTGTACAGTACACACACATATACACGCACACAATTACTGCTACAACCACCAGCTTAAGCTGCTACTGATACGGTAATGCTATAGGCTCTCTCCTCCTGCTCTCTCATTCATTACTACGCTTCCGCTTGCAAAGGTGAGAGAAAGGCTGAGGAGAGTAGCGTTTATAGATTATAAAAAGATAGAGGGGATAGAGAAGCTTGTGTAGAGAGTAAGTGCGTTATCTTTCTTCAGTGGCGGAACGGACGGAGGTACTAAGTAACTAACTAACTAAGGAGTGAACAAGAAGAATTATTATATGATTAGATTGTTATAAAAATTATAGCCGCTTGACATGCTGTATTTTGAAAAGCCATTTGAACATAGTATTAACGATATATAAAGAGTATCCATAAAGTTCGCGTGCACTTTAAAGTATTTATAACTTTTATTTGTATTTGTGATAGAAATAATCTGTATTAATGTTATAAAATTTAATGTACCTAGTTTTAAGTATAGTTATTGTTGTGGGGTTCTCCCTTTTCATAAAGATGGACTCACCCAGTGTATACTTATACTATTACTATAGAAGCGATACGGGTGATTGCCGCGTTTTCTCGCAGTAATTCTTTTGACACTGTCAGCACTCTGCCTTCGGGCGGAGAGCATTAACCTGTCGCGGCTCCGCCGAAGTGCAGAGTCACGACTGGGCAAAATTAGACAGAAATATTTGACTGGGCTATATGGTCCGGAGTACCCACATTTAAAAAAGGCCTTGTGCCGCATTTTGCCCTAGTGGGAGGGCAAATAAATACAAGAACGTCGCGTATTTACGCAGTAGTTCCTTTGAAACTGTCAGCTCTCTGCCTTCGGGCGGAGAGCATTAACCCAGTTGTGGCTCCGCCGAAGGGTAGAGTCACGACTGGGCAAAATTAGACAGCTATTTTTGGCTGGGCTATATGGCCCAGAGAACCCACATTTAAAAAGGCCTTGTGTCGCATTTTGCCCTAGTTGGAGGGTGAACAAATAACAGAACGCCGCGTTTTCTCGCGGTAGTTCCTTTGACACTGTCAATCACTCTGCCTCCGGGCGGAGGGTATCAACCTTGTCGTGGCACCGCCGAATGGTAGAGTCACATCTGGGCAAAATAAGACTGATATTTTTGGCTGTTGCTATATGGTCCGGAAAACTCACATTAAAAATGAGCTTGTGCCACATTTTGCCCTAGTGGGTGGGTGGGGGGGGTAATTAAATACTATCACAGAGAGTTAACCGGAGAATACGAGAGTCCAGAGAGAGATTAGCAGTCAGTAGTTCATAGTAGCTCTGTGCTCCACTCATCGAGAAGATTATTACGCAGTACCCGTCAGATTCCGACGCGAACATACTCAATATACTACGGCTTCACCTCCAGAGACTTGTACATATACTTTTTACTAACCCGTATTCCTGGAACACTAATCTTCATTCAAGTCTGTATCCTTACGTTAATAAACTTATTTTCTCTCTCAGTTACTGGTCGTTGTTCATTTATTTGTGCGGGGCCCATTTTCGGGATCCACAACAGTTATTGAATAATTCTTTACCATAAATTTTGCAACAACTTTTAGAAAATAACAAATGGATCGGAAGGGGTGGACCATATTATTGGCCTCCACGTTCGCCAGCTTTGACTCCATTAGATTTCTTTATGGGGGCACGTAAAAACAATTGTGCATACAAGCAAACCTCGTTCATTAGAACATTTGAAAGCTAAAATAACTAATGTGATTTCAGGCATTACTGTAAATCAGTTGGCAAATGTTTTTTCATGAACTGCAAAATCGTATTTCCCTTTGTATTGCTAATGATGGAGGACATGTGGAAACATAAATAAAATTTCAATAAAACCTTTAAAAATATAACTTCTTTCTAATCCTTTTTACAAATTATTTCTATCGCAAATAAAAATAAAGTTATACATTTTTTAAAGTACACGCGAACTTTATGGACATCCTGTATTAGGTGAACTATGATATTCATAATAAATATTGCATGCTCTTTAATAATATTTAACTTTTTTTCAGGTATAAATATTCTTGAACCATAAAGGCCCCTAATTATGAAAATGACAAAACATGATCTTTGTTTACTTTTCGTGTATGAGTTCAAACTTGGGTACAGTGCCTCCCAAACTCCTGCCAATATCAGCAGAGCATGAGGAGATGAGTCCACAAGTGATCGTACAGTACAGAGTTGGTTTCAGAAATTTCGCACTGAGGATGAGGGCTTTGGAGATGAAGAAGGTAGACGATAGTCATGAAATCTTGACAACGAACAATTGCAAGCAGTTGTTGATCAAAATCCATGTCAAAGTGTCGGAGAAATGTCTCAGATGCTTGGCGTCATCTCTGCAACAGTCTCGCGATATTTGCAGAGTATTGGCAAGGTGAAAAATTTCGATAAATGGGTTCCTCATGATTTCAATGAAAATCAAAAAACTTAAGCGTTTTAAAGTATGCTCAATGCTTTTTCTGCATAACACCAATAATCCCTCCCTTGACTGAATAGTCACTTGTGATGAAAAGGGGATCCTTTAATATAACCGTAAACGATCAGGTCAACTGATTAATCGTGATGAGCTCCCCAAACATTTTCCAAAGCCAAAACTGCATCAGCAAAAGATCATGGTGTCTCTATGGTGATTTTTAATTGGTGTTGTCCACTACAGCTTTCTGGAAGCCAATCAGAACTTTAATGCAGAGTTTTGCTGTAATCAACTTGCTGAATTGCATGCAATAATAATAATAATAATAATAATAATAATAATGATTATTATTATTATTATCATTTGAAATATCTGCTTTATTAGTTCGTAATAATGGCCGGTTGGATTTTCGACACATGATATGGCGATTTTCGCCGTTTCTGGCCGCGGGTAGCAAATCCGGGAGGCTCTTGGTGTCGGATGGATAAGGGTTGGACGATGTGCGACTTGGCCCCTCAGGAGCAGGGGTCAAGTGAATCAAGCCAGCAAAAATGAGACTTTAACTGGTAACCCGACGAGGTTAAATTCTACTCCACGATAATGCATGGCCACATATTGCAAGAATGACGTTGCAAAACTTAGGATCAGAGCCGTGATTAGGGCCTCCGCAGACCCCGTAATTGCGAGGGGCCGCGAGGCCCGGGAAGCCGCAAAGCTCCTTGGCTCCTCAGATCTATTTTAATTAGAAAAAATTAACAAAATAATTATTAAGATTAACTGGAAAATTATTATCATACTTGTATGTTGAAATAGACATCTATATATATAATCTTTGATAGAAACCTTCCGGTCCTGAAGAGGCCGCAGTCATTTGTAATTAAGAAAAATGAACTTTAAAGAGAAATAGATTATAGATATCTGTTTCAACATATACAAAAAGTAGCTAAAAGTTGTCAAAACGTTCGTAATGTATAACTTCAAAACGACAATTCGGTGATTTCTTTCGTTTTTTCGTGATCACTCAATATCTGCGTTCAGATAGTATGTTATTTTATTTAAAGTACCATTTATTGTGGGTTCAGTATGTTCGGGGGACGGCACAAGTTGTAGTCCGATGGTAGAGGGGCCGCAATGCGCATTCTTCGGGGGATGGCTCGATGTTGCTAAGCACAGTACTGCTTGGGATAAGAGAGTTTACCTCATCCTCCATATTCTCCTGACCTTTCACCCACTGATTATCATTTTTAAGCGTTTAAGCAAATTTTTTTAAATGATAAAACTTTTAGGTCCAAACCAGAGGTGGAATCAGCTTTCAAAGGTTTCGTTACATCACTGTCACTAAATTTTTATTAACGAGAAATAAATAATCTCGTCGATCGATAGCAGAGGTGCATAAATGGTCAAGGCTCGTACTTTGACTAATCTCAACATTTATACAGTTAATGTTTCAAGAGTAAAATTGTTTCTAAAATCGGTCATTATTTTTGTAACAACCTAATATTATTGCTGTTGATTTTGCGAAGGGGTTGGTGATGATGATGCCAATGCATCTTTAAGATTCTCTCTCTCTCTCTCTCTCTCTCTCTCTCTCTCTCTCTCTCTCTCTCTTCGATTCCTTTATCCTAGTCTCTTTTTCTTTTATTTTAGTTTTTCATTTTCTGTTTTATTGATGCTTTCCTTATTTTTTTACTTCTCTATTTTGAGTTATTCTACATTTTATTATCTGTTCATCTTTGCCCTCTTTTCTTTAACACACACATTCTCTCTCTTCCTTCTCTCTTCCTCCCTCTCTACTTCTCTCTCTATATATCTCTCTCCCGCGATCTCTCCTTATCTCCCTTTCTCTCTCCTTCCCTCCCCTCTCTCCCCTCCCTCATCCTCTCTCCCGCTCGTACACACACACATGCACACGCTTCTAATCGCTTGTTCTTAAATATGTCTTTTTCTCTCTCCCACACTTTTACACACTCTGTATCTTTTCGTCTTCTGATTAAAAATGGAGACCGAAGCAATTTTTCCTAACCGAAATCCTTTAAGAGTTCTTTATTCAATCCTGTTATGTTAATTCAGGAATTATCGTGATGAAGGATTATTCTCTTTTATTTGACTAAAAGATGGAAGTCATCTGTCCAAAGCTTTGAAACGATGACATTGTTTGAAGGGGAGAGATCAGCGCTGATTGTTTGATTATTGACTAACAGTTCATAACGAACGATCCCTTGAATATCCTGCCATACATCTTACATGATCTTCTTTGGATTAAGTTCTCCTCTCTCTTGCTGAGCCAGTCGACTTCCTCGACTTATTCACTGACGAGCTTGCTTTACTCTGAGTTAGTTTACTTGGATTTCCAAAAAAGAGATAGTTCCCTGGCGTCTGCCTCCGACAACAATGTAGCTACAACCGCAGCACATCTCGTACTACACACAGAACTGTAGTGGGAGAGAGCAAAACAAACAAGCTGGCGAATAGAAATTACGAGTAATTTTGGGGTAACGAAACACTGAATGTGACTAGCTCACTAATAACTGATATGGACCCGGTATGGGACCATAAGATAATGAGTCAACACGGTGGTCGGTCAAGAACATATATTACGTCAACAAGAGATACAAAGAGAAAGAGTAATAATAGCTTGGCTACAAGTGATCGACAGACAGACAGACTAGGCTGAGCTGAACTGAGGTCGTACTGGAAACCAGTGTCTCTGTCACCCCGGCTCTGTCCTCGAGAGTAATTAACTCTCGGTTAATATAGGCAAAGAAGTGTCCATTATTAAGTGGGTAACTCCCCACAACAATAACATTATGTCAAAGGATACATTTCTTTTCACCAGTAACAAGTCAGTCAGTTAAATGCCAAACGTGATACACTTTAAGACGATAATTTCTCTTTTAAGACATGACTAACCTAACAAAAAATTTTCCCGCAGTAGGTTGCCATTACTTCCTGCGGTAGATTTTTTTGTATAATCGTTTTGCCCCAAACAAGGTGGGACAGCCATTAGTGCGCAGGGGATTACAGCAAGAGATAAATAGGGTACAAGTATTGTTAAAAGAAAGGATTAAAGGTGGGTGGAAGTCAAGGAGATAGAAGATGGCAATTGACGTTGCATTTAAACATTTGAAGAGTCTAGCTATCAGGGAAGCAAGTATACGAAGAGGAATTCCACGGGTGGGAAGTGCGAGAAAAGAAACCATTAGAGTAGAAGTGGTTGCATTTAAATATTTCACATGTAAAAGGGTGAGACCTAGATACCAATCTAGTCGTACGCGTAAATCCATATCATCGGCACGCCAGGGGAAAAGGCTTGTCAGAGCAGTTTCTATGAATATCTTTGTAGAAAAGACAGAGGGAAGCCACGTCACATTGGTGAGAATGTGACTCATCGTTGCTCGGTCAATGGTATCCTCAGCATCCTTCTGTAAAACCGCAGATTCACTTCCCTACATAAGGGCAGATATCACATTGCAACCTCTTTTCTTTGTTTCCAATGTGATTTTTCTGTCTCTCAGTACTCTGGTTAGCTTTTGGAATACGTCTTTGGCCATTTCATTGTCTCTTTGGATTTCAATGTCACACTTTACATCCTCTGTTAGAACACATCCCAGGTATTTAAAATTTCTTGTTTTATTTTAGTTTCTCCGACCCGGAGTTGGAATTTTGGTGTATCATTTTTCCGATGACCCTCCATAACTGGGGTACATGTACCCTAAAAGTACCTTTGTACTCCGAGAATAATCACTACTGTACAACACATGAAGTAATCTCCATCCTGATTGCAAGAGAAATTGGTTGAACTCCAAAATGATGATTCTTCACATGAAGTGTATTTTGAGAAAAAATTGCGTGATTTTTTTGTTCTCGATACGAAATTTATACAGATATATTGCTAAATCTGCTTTCGTTCACTGCTGTTAACACATTAATCAATAAGTGCTTGGCCTGACATATAGAAGACGCCATAATTTTAAAAAATCCATACGATTTGTTTGAAGTAGTAACCTTCAAATGGCACGTGACAAGATTTGGGACCAATCGGATTAATAGTTTACAAATTACAGTTATTTAAAAGAAGCTATTGTTGCAAATTTTCAAAACAATGGAAAAATCTTAATTTCGTTTGTTGAAAAAGCATTGCTTTCTGATGAGAAAAAATACAGTTCAAGCAAAGCAATGGCTTGATAAGTGTTATTCAGACTCTGCTCTGTCGAAAATTACAGTTAAGAGATGATATGCTGACTTTAAACGCGTTTGTACAGACACAAACAATGCTGAATGCTCAGGTAGCCCAAAATCGTCAGGTATCCCGCAAAAGACAAAAAAAAAAAATTCACAGACTCGTTTTGGACAAACGTAAATTGAAGTTGCGAGAGATAGCAGGGGAGTTGGACATATCAAAAGGCAGTGTATTCACCATTTTGCATGGATATTTGTCAATGAGAAAGCTGTGTTTAAAGTGGGTGGCGCGTTTGCTCTCAGTTGATCAAAAGTAACGCGTCGACGTTGTTTACAATTGTTTCATATCAAGAAGGAGGTTTTACGTAAATATGTGGAGAGATAAAACTTGGATCCACCACTTCACACCGGAGTCAAAACTGGCAGTCAACTGACTGTACCTTTCTATATTCTGACCTTCTTTAAGCGATTGTAAATAATTACAATATCTTAACTCAAAAATACATACACAAATTATTTATATATATATATATAATAAGTTCGTATTTAATTATATTAAATGGAAATTTTTTCCGACTGCTTGAAAAACCCAACTTACCCGAACGCTATGGACTCTTCTTATGTGTTTCCTGCCAGTATTAAACACAAATCGGCTTAGAAAAATAAATCAGTGTCGTATAGCATAGAACAGAAGGAGGGTGCGTCGGAGTCTGATCAGCTCTGACGGGGTCAACTCAGTGAGGGTAGTATGATGTTGCAAGACCCGAAACTGCCCAGTAACCTGAGTAAAGTACATCACTGACGATATATATATATATCCAGCTGAAGAGAACCAACAGTTTTACAATTACGAGTTCTCCGGCATTTACTTTTTTTAAAGAGTGCTCAATACAGAAATATTGTAGAGCATAATATAATTAACTTTTTTATTTTATTTAAAATGAATGTAGTTTACATTGCGACACGGAAATTTCTATGTTTCGAGATTTGTACCTCTTCATCAGGTAATGTTAGCTCGTTGTTGTGAAAATGATTTTTTATTTGAATATAAGAAATAATACGTTTGTTATTTATGGACGTGAAAAGACAGAAAAATTTAAGTGTGCGTTCAATTTAACTAATCAGAATAGAGATCCGCTTTAAATTTGAAAAAAAATTATATTTGGGGGGAATACATGATTTCTTATTTCAATCTTAACGGCAAAAATTTCAATCGATCAAAACCCCTGTTTAAACTCCATTTCCGTTGATGAAGCCATTATTGTTACAAAATTATTCTCTTCGTTTTCTCTCTATCT
This sequence comes from Ascarosepion bandense, assembly GCA_037127315.1. Lineage (NCBI taxonomy): Eukaryota > Metazoa > Mollusca > Cephalopoda > Sepiida > Sepiidae > Ascarosepion > Ascarosepion bandense. The sequence continues at coordinate 720,240 of JBBBDQ010032678.1, read as the reverse complement.
CATCATTTTCTAAAACAAAAAAGAAAAGAAATTTCTTTTTTTATCAACGGATGCCACACTATATATATATATATATATATATATATATTCAAAAGGTTGTATATGACTATATTTTACTTCCTACTTTAAACCTGGCGCCTTCTTTTTAGCATTTCACCATGTCTCTTTAGTTCCCTCTCTTTCTCTCCTGCTTTCCTCCTTTTGTTTTTATTCCTCTATGTCTCTTTCATGACCCCCCCCCCCACAATTCTGGTTTCTCAGTTCAATATCCCTTTTATCTTGCACACAACAAATTTACCATTATATAGAAGGAGATTTCCATCTCTTTTCAAAAATATCGTTTACTACCTGATGAGACGTTGTCCTTTCAATGTCGAAACAAAATGTACACTTTGTAGTAGATTGTAATTTGAACATGTTGTAAGGTACAATTTATTTATAATAAATATTCATAGCTCTATTTCTATATTGAGCACTGTTTTAAATTAATGTATTGAACGTTGTTAATATTTTCTTCGTTCCTTATTCATTTAAATAGAGGTAGAACCGCCGACTGAGGCCACTTCGGTCGGGTTTCAATCCTGGGTTAAATGCAATCGGAGTCTAACCGTATTGATGAGCTGTGATACAGCGAAACAGGTCTGTCTGCGGATGACTATTTACGCTCTCACACCCTGATTGAGCACACTGGAAGAATGGGAGACATTGGAAAACAGTAGCTACTCTGGCATGTACGCATCGCTCATTCACTAATGAATCAGAGTACGCTGGCTATTGGGCGAGTATAATGACAATATACATGCTAAAAAGTCTGCATTCATCTACCGTGCGCCCATGGCCCAGAGGTAGAACCGCCCACTAACGTCACTTCGATCGGGTTTCAATCCTGGGTTAAAAGCAATCGGAGTCTAACCGTACTGATGAGCTGTCATACAGCGAAACAGATCTGTCTGCGGATATATATATGGAGTGAGCGGCTTGGTGAGAGTAGTCGTGGCTCTGGAAGGCACCGTCCTATGGGTAAAGGAACTTGAATGAGTTCCACCACGAAATTTGTGAACGAGCGGCGCTTCATCGAGTTTAATTCGTTACATCTTCGTCACTACGACCCGTGGTACAGTTGATATGATATTTGCTTAGTAACCTAACTGTCTGGGTTTCGATTTCTGGTAGTGGATGCGCACTGCTGATGCAGTCCCAAGTATAGGACGAAACGGCCGTCCAGTGCTTCCTGCATTCTGTTGAGGTCGAATAAAAGCTCGATAAATTACTTAAATATATCTATATATCTATATATCTATATATATATATATATATATATATATATATTGTGGCATCCATCGATCTCGAGACTTCATGGATCTAGACTTGAAGTGTTTTTTCTCCAGGGCCCGGACAGTTTTTTTTTTCTTGAAAGATCGATAGTTGGCCATGCAGCGTGTCTTGTCGATGTTGTCCGAGGGAAGGCAAATACCAATACAGATTTAAACCAGTACGAAATTGAGCATTAGATTGTCTTAGGCAATCCGGATATGAACTCAAAGTTGTCTTTCTCGTAGTCTGGTTGTCAAACATGTCTACAGAGCCAAGATTGCCCAACTATGTGCCCATAGTTGTAAGTAGCTAGCCATATATCTGTTTTTATGAATGTGTATGCGTATATAGATTTCAGCCTATCAACCTCTGTCGGTTTCTTTTTGTACCGAACTCTCTCTCTCTCTGTCTCTCTCTTCTCTCTCTCTCTCTCTCTCTCTCTCTCTCTCTCTCTCTGTCGTTTTTGATCCTGGGTATAACGGTAAACTGCATCCAGTAGGACGGCCTCTGATTGGTAGGTTGTGAGGAGCATGAAACCACCACTTCATTACTGTTCTTTCCAGGTCCACCCTCACCCGGGGTGGTAGCACCAGTTAGGGCCCCAGCTATAGGCAAATAGTTAACCCTCAAGCTGGGGTCAAAACACTACGAAAGTATAAAAATAGACTTTTATAGAAATATATACATAAGAATAGACTTTTATAGAAAAATAAACATTTTTGAAGGAAAAAATTATTGACATAACACATTTTTGTAAGGAAAAACATTATTGCTACAATAAATTTTTGGAGAAAATAAAAATTATTACCAGCAATACATTTTTGAAGAAAATAAAAATTATTACCAGTAATACATTTTTGAAGAAAATAAAAATTATTACCAGCCATACATTTTTGAATAAAATAAAAATTATTGCCAGTAATACATTTTTGAATAAAATAAAAATTATTACCAGTAATACATTTTTGAAGAAAATAAAAATTATTGCCAGTAATACATTTTTGAAGAAAATAAATATTATTACCAGTAATACATTTTTGAAGAAAATAAAAATTATTACAAGCAATACATTTTTTAAAAAAATAAAAATTATTACCAGTAATACATTTTTGAAGAAAATAAAAATTATTACCATCCATACATTTTTGAAGAAAATAAAAATTATTACCAGCAATACATGTTTGAAGAAAATAAAAATTATTACCAGTAATACATTTTTGAAGAAAATAAAAATTATTACCAGTAATACATTTTTGAAAAAAATAAAAATGATTACCAGTAATACATTTATGAAGAAAATAAAAATTATTACCAGTAATACATTTTTGAAGAAAATAAAAATTATTACCAGTAATACATTTTTGAAGAAAATAAAAATAAGTACCAGTAATACATTTTTGAAGAAAATAAAAATTATTACCAGTAATACATTTTTAAGAAAATAAAAATAATTACCAGTAATACATTTTTGAAGAAAATAAAAATTATTACCAGTAATACATTTTTGAAGAAAATAAAAATTATTACCAGTAATACATTTTTGAAGAAAATAAAAATTATTACCAGTAATACATTTTTGAAGAAAATAAAAATTATTACCAGTAATACATTTTTAAGAAAATAAAAATAATTACCAGTAATATATTTTTGAAGAAAATAAAAATTATTACCAGTAATACATTTTTGAAGAAAATAAAAATTATTACCAGCCATACATTTTTAAGAAAATAAAAATTATGACCAGCAATACATTTTTTAAGAAAATAAAAATTATTACCTGTAATACATTTTTGAAGAAAATAAAAATTATTACAAGCAATACATTTTTGAAGAAAATAAAAATTATAACCAGTAATACATTTTTGAAAAAAATAAAAATTATTACCAGTAATACATTTTGAAGAAAATATAAATTATTACCAGTAATACATTTCAGAAGAAAATAAAAATTATTACCAGTAATACATTTTTGAAGAAAATAAAAATTATTACAAGCAATACATTTTTTAAGAAAATAAAAATTATTACCAGTAATACATTTTTTAAGAAAATTAAAAGTATTACCAGCCATACATTTTTGAAGAAAATAAAAATTATTACCAGCCATACATTTTTGAAGAAAATAAAAATTATTACCAGTAATACATTTTTGAAGAAAATAAAAATTATTACCAGTCATACATTTTTGAAGAAAATAAAAATTATTACCAGTAATACATTTTTGAAGAAAATAAAATTTATGACCAGCAATACATTTTTGAAGAAAATAAAAATTATTACCAGTAATACATTTCTGAAGAAAATAAAAATTATTACCAGTAATACATTTTTGAAGAAAATAAAAATTATTACAAGCAATACATTTTTAAGAAAATAAAAATTATTACCAGTAATACATTTTTGAAGAAAATAAAAAGTATTACCAGCCATACATTTTTGAAGAAAATAAAAATTATTACCAGCCATACATTTTTGAAGAAAATAAAATTTATTACCAGTAATACATTTTTGAAGAAAATAAAAATTATTACCTGTAGTACATTTTTGAAGAAAATAAAAATTATTACCAGCAATACATTTTTGAAGAAAATAAAAATTATTACCAGTAATACATTTTTGAAGAAAATAATAAATTATTACCAGCAATACATTTTTGAAGAAAATAAAAATTATTACCAGTTATACATTTTTAAGAAAATGAAAATTATTACCAGTAATACATTTTTGAAGAAAATAAAAATAATTACCAGTAATACATTTTTGAAGAAAATAAAAATTATTACCAGTAATACATTTTTGAAGAAAATAAAAATTATTACCAGTAATACATTTTAAACACAAAACTAGAAGACATCTTCAGTTTTTTAAAATAAAAAAAAAATATAAAAACGTTTTCATCAAAATCTGACTAAATCAACCTTCTCACTATAACCAAACATTAAAAAGTACCTTAAAAACACCTATTTATTTGCATTAAATAACCCCCAGATGTGTTGATATGCCGTTAAACAAAACGCAAATTATACAATTTTCCCTAATTCTCTCTATCCCTCCCGCTCTCGTTATCTCTCTCTCTCACTCTCTCTCTCTCTCTCTCTCTCTCTCTCTCACTCGTTATCTCTATCTCGCACTCTCAAATGTTGATAAGTTTTCAGTCTAACCCGTTCCTTCAACTCTGACCAATCAATATCAGATTTTTGATGAGAAACCGATTTCTTGGGACTTTCAGCACGCTCTCAAGCACACAACCAAATAAAAATTCATACCTACACACGTATATACAAACACATAGACAAATATACACAGGCGCGTGCATGGACGCACACATAAACAAATAGATATGCACGCATACAGAAACACAGGCATATGTATACACACACACACACACACACACACACACAGACATACGAATAAACATACTCACGCTTTGATAGATGCTCTCGTTTTCCTGAAAGCCCTGGTCTTTGAGACGGTTTTTCCTAATCATTTGCTGGTCACAATATGCTCTCCGCCTACGTACACTCGATTCTTTAGTCTCCTTGTGTCACTCCGGACAAGATTGGTTCCATTTAGTTCATCTGACTGTAGTTCCTAGCTTGAGGGAATGGGGAACACGTGGATTTTGTCCAAATTCATTTTTCCATGTGAAAGCATTTTCTTATCAAGAAACCAAGCAAAAGAAAAAGAAATGCGAAGTAGAAAAGCACGGAGACAACAGACAGAAAATAAATAAAGTGTGTACAACATTTCTCTCTCTCTCTCTCTCTCTCTCTCTCTCTCTCTCTCTCTCTCTCTCTCTCGCTCTATCTCTCGCTCTCTCTCGCTCTATCTCTCTCTCTCGCTCTATCTCTCGCTCTATCTCTCTCTCTCTCGCTCTATCTCTCTCTCTCTCGCTCTATCTCTCTCTCTATCTCTCGCTCTATCTCTCTCTCTCTCTCGCTCTATCTCTCTCTCTCGCTCTATATCTCTCTCACTATATATATATATATATATATATATATATATATAGCATAATGATAATCCGCGTATACTGTCTTAATATGTATAGAAAAAAAAACTACTAAAAATTTTAAAAAATAAGTTAAAAATGTTTTTTTTTCACAGTATTTATTTCTATTATATATATATATATATATATATATATATATATATATATATATATATATATTTGATATTTCAGACCGGCCTCAGCCTTTCATCAGAAACAACTGATTTTAAAATAGAAGCATCCGTCGCGAGATGTGTACGTCACGTGATGTAGAAAGCAATAGAGTTTGAATATTTTAAACGTAAACCTAACTGTAATAATACTTTTAAATGTTGTTTTGAAGAAAACATTTTTAAGTGTATCTAAAAAATGTTTAACTATTGATATATTTATAAAGATTCAAAATGCCTAAGTCCCTATTTAAAGCTTTAGCCTATATGTATTTAATTTTAAAATCCAGTATTTTTCTTTTTTTCTGCGTGAGTATGTGGAACTAAAATCGGAATCTATCAGTAAACATTTGCAGTTTTCTAAAGTGTGTCTTGGTTGATTGAAGTGTTCAGCTATGGGGGAATAAGGGTTGTTTTGGCGTATGCTTAGTTTATGATTATTACAACGGAATCTAAAACTGTTTCCAGATTCACCTATATATCCACTATTTGGACATATTAGGCAGAAGAGAAAATATTTTATATTTTGTCTTTCACAGGTGAGGCGAGGTGGGTGGAATTTGATGTTGGTGTTATATATATATATATATATATATATATATATATATATATATATATATATATATATACGAAGATTAACGAGACTGGTTATAAATACCCGACAATTTGAAATGATTTGTTTGAACATTATTTTTTATTGATACTCGTATTTAAGTAGATATTCTGTTTAAATCAACCAGTATTACATATTTATTTCTACCGGCCTGTTTATTTACGATAAATCTGTTACGAAAATCCTGCTGAATGACATATTTTCGTAACAAAAATGTGTCGTAAATATTCTGGCCGGTAAAAATAAATATATAATATTGTTTGATTATAAATAGAATATCTACTTAAATACGAGTATCGATCAAAAATAATGTTCAAACAAATCATTCAAGTATATATATATATATATATATATATATATATATATATATATATATATATATTCTAAACATATGCTATTAAATATAAGAGACAATGAATGTCTATTATGTTTAATCATGAGCCGTTCTAAACGTCGTATTTTTTCTTTAATTTCAGTTGAAAATAAAGACAAAAATTCTCCAACATTTGGATACTTATTTATTGGTTTTCTTCTAAGCTTTCGGCTCACATGAGCCATCTTCAGAGAGGCAGTTTAAACTGAAATATTATAAAATCCACCATCACCGACGATTTTATTTTGTGTTGACATAAAACTCCGCTTGGCAACGGCAATAGTTACCAAAAATAATAAACGCAGTTCTTAAGTTTGCGATGCGGTTTAAGAACTGCGTTTATTATTTTTGGTAACTATTGCCGTTGCCAAGCGGAGTTTTATTATTTTTTCAACTGAAATTAAAGCAAAAATACGACGTTTAGAACGGCTCATGATTAAACATAATAGACATTCATTGTCTCTTATATTTAATAGCATATGTTTAGAAAATTACTTGCTGCCTCGATATACTATATATATATATATATATATATATATATATATATATATATATATATGCTTTAGAACATGTACAAAGTACAAACTACTACAAAATATTGATATCGAAAGAACAATGTCATATCAGGTAGTTAATAACAATGGTAATAAAAGTTTTATTGAAAAACATTAAAACAACAAAAAAACTTCGCTTCCTTTTACTTTTGAAAATCTTTTTGTTCGAGGTAAGAAAATATTACAAAAGAGCAAAAAAAGAAAGAGAGCAGAAAAGATGAGAAAACAAGATGAGAAATCAAGAACAGGAAGGAAAGAGGAAATGGAAAGAGACAGATGAAACAAAAGCAAAGAGGAAAACAAGAAAGAACTGAGAGGAAAGAGCCAATAGAAACGGCTAAGAGAAAAAAATTTAAATTTAGGCGTGAAATGAATTTTAGACAGATAGAGATATCGATTACATGGCGTCTGGGCTCAAATCATTTCGCATTATAAAAAGAACAAAAAGCGAGGAGAACAAAGAATAAAAAGTGAGAAAGTGCACAGTGGGAAGAAAGGATAGAGACAACAAATTATTTTTTTCATTATTCATTTGGAGATATATATATATATATATATATAGTCATGTATGACGTCATGAGCTGTGATGCGGCATTCGCTTCCAGTGTCTTATATGAACGTGTTTGTTGTTGCTTGGAAATCTTCCTTCCATATAAACAAGAACTGTTTGTCATTATCGTTTTTCCGTGCTTATAATATATAATGTAATTTGACATCTTTGAAAATGGCTTATGTAAGCCGAAAGCTTAGATTGGATTATTAAAAGTATGTATCAATATCGTAATTTTCATTCTTCATTTAATAATAATGCTATTAAGCTTATCAGAGATTATGAAAAAAATTACGTAAAATAAATAGACTATAATTGTCTATATTATTTAATGAGACATGCATTAATATATATATATATATATATATATATATATATATGTGCAGGGTACCAGCCGGAGGCAAGTGGATGTCTAGCCCCACTGATAAGCCGTGATACAGTGACACGGGCTTGTATGTGAATGACAAATATTATGCTATCATTACGATTGAGCAATCTAGAGCGAAAAATTTGAAAAAAAAAAACAATTACCACTTTGGCGATACATGCATAACACTTCAGCAATGAATTGAATTCTTTAGATGACTGGCGTGTGTATACGCCACTTATATACAACACGCTAAAATTTCCCTTTTCTCATTCTATGGGTTAGGGGTTGGCAACTCCGACTGACACCAAATCGGTCGAGTTTTGATCCCGGCTGGAGCCAAGTAGATGTCTTTACACACTGATGAGCTGTGATACAACGAAACAGTTTTGCATATTGATGATGAATATATATATATATATATATATATAGAGAGAGAGAGAGAGAGAGAGAGAGAGAGAGACTATTGGCCATAATTATTAATGTGTTTCATATTTGTTTTTAGCATTTATTGTCAAGTGGATAATTGTAAATGAAAATAGAATGCTTCTTTTGTTAATACTGCGCAATAAAATGTGCATCAAATAAATTTATAAATATTTAATAATTACTTATATTGCTGTTTCATCAACGAAAGAATGAATAAAATTTAGGGTGATATTTGGACGAGTTCATCTTTGCTTCCTTCTCTTGCAAAATTTTGTAAAGTAATAATAACAAAAGAACCATTCTATTTTCATTTAGAATTATCCAGTTGGCAATAAATACTAAAAATAGTATGAAATACATCATTTCTTTTAAAAAACTTGGATGGCCTAATAATTATGTCTGGTAGTGTATATTGATATATATATATATATATATATATATATATATATATATATATATAACAAAAAGGGTGTAATAATAACAATTTTTCATCTTAGAAATTCAGAGAGAAAATAAAATTCTAATCATTGTGTCTATAAAAATATAAGAACACAAATACGGATTTAAAATGTATAAAAATGATAATTTCTCATTTAGAAATTCAGAGAGGGACTATTCATTGCTTTTATTGTCGATGTTTGTGAGATCATTCCCTCTTTCTATCGAATGAGATTCATTTTAATAAAATAATAAAATTGTCATTATTGTAAGATAATTATGTCGCTACCAGAAGCAATAAATGTAATTATAATTAAAATAATAATAATAATAATAATAATAATAATAATAATAATAATAATAATAGTAATAATAATAATAATAATGTGTACAATGCAAATAATCATGATGACCGGTGTGGCCATTCGCGAAATTCATTCGACCGGTTTTTAAATCAACACCTTTCGATGCTACCGCCACTGTCGTTTCCCCCAAAGGCACCAATGGCCGTCGTCTCAGTTATCTCCCTTGACTGACTTTCCCAACGGTGATAATTTAATGGTTTCCAACTTACGCACTTGCACAGGCGTCATACTGAGTAGACGTTATTATTTCACTGTTGGAGGATTTTCTATAGAAGAATTAAGAATGGAACAACAGAAGAGAAAACGTTTCTCTGTGAATGGATTTGCTTCTTTTTTTTTCTTCTTTTCCTTTATTTATTTCTTTATTTTTATTTTTTTGGAAACGTTTACCTCAATTATGCGCGTATGATGATGTGGGTATCTGAGTGTATCAAATATGTTGTTTTCTGGAACGGGACCGGTGGGGGAAATTCACTCTAGGTGGGGGAGAGATTAAAGTGACTTTGTGAAAAATGCAATGCGTACAAACTGTGAGATGCGTGTGTGCATAAGTGAATAATAGATAGATAGATAGATAGATAGATAGATAGATAGATAGATAGATAGATAGATAGAATGTGCAGGCTTTGATAGATATCAACAGAGATAGATAGATAGATAGATAGATAGATAGATAGATAGATAGATAGATAGATAGGAATGTGCAGGCTTTGATAGATATCAACAGAGATAGATAGATAGATAGATAGATAGATAGATAGATAGATAGATAGATAGATAGATAGATAGAAAGAAACTGACATTTTTTATAATAATGCTCACTTTGTTCAAGGCCCAAGTGCCACTTAAGCTAGCTGGTTAGACAGTCACAGTTTTTGAAAATATGGATTGGAGATAACACTAGATAAACCCGAGACATGAATATGCTAAGATAGATAGATAGATAGATAGATAGATAGATAGATAGATAGATAGATAGATAGATAGGAATGTGCAGGCTTTGATAGATATCAACATAGATAGATAGATAGATAGATAGATAGATAGGAATGTGCAGGTTTTGATAAATATCAACATAGATAGATAGATAGATAGATAGATAGATAGATAGATAGATAGATAGAAACTGACATTTTTTATAATAATGCTCACTTTGTTCAAGGCCCAAGTGCCACTTAAGCTAGCTGGTTAGACAGTCACAATTTTTGAAAATATGGATTGAAGATAACACTAGATAAACCCGAGACATGAATATGCTAAGATAGATAGATAGATAGATAGATAGATAGATAGATAGATAGATAGATAGATAGATAGATGTTACAAGCTTTAAAAGTAAACACTAATCTAAACTTGTTTATAAATGGAACTTTGGCTGTGTGTGTCTGTGTGTGTGTGTCCGTTACCTATAGACAACGGAACGGCTGAACCGATTTTCTTGAAAATTTACACAGTTGTACTATAAGCGTCCGCGGGTGTTCTTAGCTAGGTTTTGTGTCGAGGTACCCCAGATAAATATCGAAAATCAATAATCGAAAAAATCGGGTTATAGAAGGAGTGGTCCGATTTTTTATCAAATTTGATACACTAATAGACAAAGACGTAAGAAACGATATTTTAAAGTTTCAAGGTTGCAGTTCTTACAATAGTGCAGAAAACCGATTATATATATATATAAAAGGCAAGATATTTGTGTGTGTGTGTGTGTGTGTGTGTGTCTGTTTATCTGCCTGTATGTCTGTATTTTTTTCATCCCTTTTATTTTAGTTTTTGCTTCGGGTTTGGCTCTAAGTAGGTATAATTGTAATTCTTAGTCTCAGCCATGATACCATTTTCTCAGAGGACTTCTTTAGCCTTCAAAATTCAGTTTACGACGAAAAAACTTATTTGATATCGATACCAGGAAATCAAAATTTGTCTTACATCCATTCATTTTTCTTTCAGTCTACGGTTTCGTTTTAACTGGAAACAACTATTGCTTTTTAGTCTTTCGTGCCAACGTCCAAAGAGTCTGAGCTCCAGGACTATGGATTAACTTTAAAGCTTTCATTACACCCGAGCAACGCCGGGCTATACTGCTAGTATATAAATATATATATATATTAGGTGCGATTGGTAAATTGTCGTAATTATTTTATTATTTCAAATATTCTTTAGGCTGAGTCTGAGCTCCAGGACTATGGATTAGTTTTAAAGCTTTCATTACACCCGAGCAACGTCGGGCTATACTGCTAGTTTGTAATATATAACAATTAAAATAATGCAAAAAGTAATATATGCCATGTGACGGATTGTTTTTATCATAGACCCTAGCAACCTGAACTTAGTTTTATCATCTGTTTTGGCAATTAGCCGTTTGAATAAATGTGTCCACATCACCCCAATTCACCATCATCTTGTTGATGTAATCTTCGTAATCCATAACCATCGCACTTTGAAAAATTTGAAAACTTACATTTTTTTTTCTTTTTTATGCGCAGTCTCCCTTCAGGATGTGCGTTGTGGTGCAGTGGATATCGACTCGGAACGACAGATCGGGGTGCCGAGTTCGAATTCCAGTTGAGTTCCTTGCTTTCACTTACGCCCAAGTACCGATGGGAAAGGTATTAATCCCGTCTTTTCCCTCCAGTTATGGATTAAATAACAGGACTGATTGGGTTCTATAGCTTCGGCAGGCAAACAGTCTACCGCAGAAAGCAATGACAACCTACTGCGGGATTATCTTCCGCCCAGTCAGTCATATCGCTTTCCAGACATGATCGTCCAAGCGTGTATCACGTATGGCACTCAACTGACTGACTGAATAGTTGAAAAGACAATTGAAGCTTCTACTGGGCATCAAGTGGGGGATCCGTTTTTCTATTGTTATGAAGTAATAAACTGATCCCCCTCTAATTACTACTTAATAATATAATACATATCTTCTCCCTCTAGCTATGAATCAAATAATTGGGTTCTATAGCTTCGGCAGGCAAACAGCCTACCGCAGAAAGCAATGACAACCTACTGCGGGATTATCTTCTGCCCAGTCAGTCATGTCTCTTTCGAGACATGATCGCCCAAGCGTGTATCACGTATGGTACTTAACTGACTGACTGATCCTTTCAGGTAGTAGGCGACCATGGCCTTTCATATATTTCTGCTTTTTGGGGCTCTTAATAAGTTTGTCGTTTTGTTTTTTCTCCCAAACATTGTTCTGCTATTCATACTCAAACTAATCAAGGGTTTTACGTGCTGCTTTCCTCTGTTCTTTTCCCCCAAATCTACTCCGTGAGTACCAGATTTTCTAAGCCCTCCTTCCTCATGCCGTACCGCAGAAATTTCAACTGTCTCTTCCTGACGTTAAGCATAAGTTTACGTTTTGTTTCCATTTTCTTCAATACCTCGTCTTTGCTTACATGTTTGGTCTATGATATACTCAGCCTCCTTCTGTAGAACTACATTTCTGTTGCTTCCAGTCTCTTGCTCTTATTTGAGGAGATTGTCCAGTATTCGTTGGCATACAGTAAGAAAGACATCGTGTAACAGTTCAATACACCTTTCTTCGTTTCTAACAAAATATTCCTGTCTCTTAATACTCTGCTTAGCTTTCGTAACGCATCTTTGGCCATTCCTAAACGTTTTCGGAACTCAATGTAGCACTTTCTGTCCTCCACTAGAACAGATATCAAAATATTGTTTGAAAAAATATCATGGTATTTACGAATCGACATTTAGATAAATTAAAACAGCCTTATCATTGTAAGTAGACGAGATGCAAAAATTTTACTTATTGATAATTGCAACTAAATTCTTTTAAAATGAATTTTTGAAGTAGAATCCAAACACTCTTCAAAAAGGAAACATAAGGTCTTAAGAGTATGCTCTCATTACGGTTAAGCTCTCTGGAGAGGGAAATGTTTAAAACAGTTACCACTTCTGCGATTTACGCGTAACTCTTCAGCAATGAATTTTTTTTTTTTTTAATCATATCACTCCAAGCAAGGCGGTAACGCCACTGATGCGCAGGGGGCTACGTAAGGGTAAAAAGAATAGAAAAGAGAAAGTCGGAAAATACATCCTAAACAGGAAACAAGGGATGAGCCTCTTCACCTGTTCAATAGATGTGGGTGGAGTGTGAACCGGGCGATAGTTTAGTCTATCTACTCCAATTGCAAAAAAAAAAATAATAATAATAAAGGAAAAGAGTGAAAAGATTGGAAAAGAGAAAACCGGAAACCGCATCCTAAACAGGAAACAAGGGATGAGCCTCTTCACCTGTTCAATAGATGTGGGTGGAGTGTGAACCGGGCGATAGTTTAGTCTATCTACTCCAATTGCAAAAAAAAAAAAAATAATAATAATAATAAAGGAAAAGAGTGAAAAGATTGGAAAAGAGAAAACCGGAAACCGCATCCTAAACAGGAAACAAGGGATGAACCTCTTCATCTGTTAAATAGATGTGGGTGGAGTGTGAACCGGGCGATAGCTTAGTCTATCTACTCCAATTGCAAAAAAAAAAAATAATAATAATAATAATAAAGGAAAAGAGTGAAAAGATTGGAAAAGAGGAAACCGGAAACTACATCCTAAACAGGAAACAAGGGATGAGCCTCTTCACCTGTTAAATAGATGTGGGTGGAGTGTGAATCGGGCGATAGTTTAGTCTATCTACTCCAATTGCAAAAAAAAATAATGAAGGAAAAGAGTGAAAAGATTGGAAAAGAGAAAACCGGAAACCGCATCCTAAACAGGAAACAAGGGATGAACCTCTTCACCTGTTCAATAGATGTGGGTGGAGTGTGAACCGGGCGATAGCTTAGTCTATCTACTCCAATTGCAAAAAAAAAAAAATAATAATAATAATAATAAAGGAAAAGAGTGAAAAGACTGGAAAAGAGAAAACCGGAAACTACATCCTAAACAGGAAACAAGGGATGAGCCTCTTCACCTGTTAAATAGATGTGGGTGGAGTGTGAATCGGGCGATAGTTTAGTCTATCTACTCCAATTGAAAAAAAAAATAATGAAGGAAAAGAGTGAAAAGATTGGAAAAGAGAAAACCGGAAACCGCATCCTAAACAGGAAACAAGGGTTGAACCTCTTCACCCGTTCAATAGATGTGGGTGGAGTGTGAACCGGGCGATAGTTTAGTCTATCTACTCCAATTAATTGAATTGAGTTCTTCCGGTGACTGGCATGTGTATACACCGCTTATATATAACAGGCTAAAATTTCCCCTCTCTCATTCTATGACTTAGGGAGTACTGACTCCGATTGATACCATATCGCTCGAGTTTCGATCCCGGTCAGAAACAAGTATATGTCTAGCCACACTGATGAGTGATACAGTGAATTAGGCTTGTATGTGGATAACAAATATATATATATATATAGAGAGAGAGAGAGAGTGTGTGTGTGTGTGTGTGTGTGTGTGTGTGTGTGTGTGTGTGTTTGTGTGTGTGTCGATGGAGATAAACAGTCGTCTAATTTACGCAAAAACCAAAATAACACTCACATATCATTTTAATCCGCCCGTGTATTGAATACTGCTGCCACATCTGGTCGGGTGCCCCTGCTATTCTCCTCGGGGTTCTTGACAAAATACAACGGAGAATCTGTAATGTGATCGATACCGACTTGGCAGACCGCCTGCAGTCACTCTCTCACCGGCGTGACGTGGCTTCCCTGTGCCTCTTCTATAAATACTTTCACGGCTTCTGCTCCGATGAACTTAGATCACCGGTACCCCCTAGATACGAATTTGCACGAGATTAGCAACTAGTTCCCACCCTTTTACAGTGAAACCGATAAAATGTAATCGCAATTTCTACTCCAACAGCTTCTTTTCTCGCACTTCCTACCTGTGGAATTCCCTTCCACATACTTGCTTCCCCTACAGCTACAATCTCCAGGAGTTTAAACGTAAGGTCAATAGACACCTCCTAAAACACTAACACGCATCCATTCTCTCAAACACTCTTCCCATCTACATCCTTACCCGTCTGTCACCCACCTTCTGACATTTCCTATATCTAACCACTCTTTCTCACCACCTTCCCCTATGTAACCCCCTGCGCAGTAGTGACAGTGGAATGCCTTGCTTGGGGTGAAATGATTAAAAAAGAAAAAAAAAATTTTTAATCGTTTCATCACAAGCTGGCTGTACTTCCACTGGTGCGCAGGGGGCTACATGAAAGGAAAGTGAAAAGTTACGTAAGAGGAGAGCGAAGAAAAAGAGAAACCACGGAGAAACCGGTTCCAGGGATTGTCAGCAGTAGTGTGAAGAAAGTTGCGTGAGAGTAGAGTGAAGAACAAGATACAGAGGGTTTTGGGAAAATAAGAGAAGGATGGGAGTCAAGGAGATAAGTGATGACAATTGACATTGCATTTAAACTCTTGGAGATATCAGGGTAGCAAGTATACTGAAGGGAGTTCCACAGACAGGAAAGGCGCAAAAAGAGGCTGAGAGTAGAAGTGGCGGTTAGCATTTGTAATTTAGTAGTCCCAAACACGAAACGTAAAATAGTTCTTCTCAAAAAGAGTGTAAATTAGTAATCTCAAACACAAGAACGCATAAGAGTTCTTCCCAAAAAAGGGTAGACCAGCAGTCTCAAACTTGAGAACGCAATAAGAGTTCTTCCCAAAGAGAGCGTGGGTTAGTCGTCTCACACACGAGAATGCCAAAGAGAGTGTAGTTCTGTAGCCCCACACATGAGAACACACATCTCGAGTTCTACTTAGCAACCATATTTATATCTCCGCAAATCTCGTGGTAGCCGTGAATTTGCGGCAATCTGTCTACATAAAAACAATATGGCTTCATAACAAGATTCTTTTACGCACGAATGTCTGTGGGGTTATTTTGACTGTAAAAGAGTGGGACTTTGTTGCCACACTGGTTACTCGAGTAAATTCTTGCATATTTCCCAAAAATAAAAAAGAATATTTTCAAACACTAAAGAGCTAATTTATTCAATAAATTTTTATCATTGGCTTCATCCACAGCCTCCAGACTCTGGTGAATGCTGCCATAATTCTTCCATTAAGTTACTCTTGGATACTACAAGGGGTTTTATTGGCCTCTCGCTCAACTGCACTTCACCTATAATAATCAAGGGGGTTAGAGTCTGGGTAGTCATGTCCAGATGTAAGGGGTGATACGGTTGCAGAAATTGTCTGAAAGCCATGATTGGATTCTTCTGTTTGTGTGGCGTGGTGTAGAGTTCTATAGGGTCTTCTAACAGCCACCTTCGTTGCACAGGGTGGTACTACCTCCTCAAGGTACTTGATGTAGGCCTCTTTGTTGGGAGTTATTTTCTTATCAGAACGATCAAAGATTTTTTTTCGAGTTGCTGTACCTTCGTAATCATTATTAGACTCATCCAACTCTTTTTAAATCTTCTATCCTGTCCTCTGATCGACAGTCAAACAGTCTAAAATGTTCGTATTGGAGCTTCCAGTGCGAATGCCAAGCATTTCTTAAATTTCTAGCGAAGTCAATTGCGTCATGATGCTCTTTTCACACAGTCGGTACCCAACTGACCCTACTATACTGTGCAATCGACCAAATCAAAAACAAACATCACGCATGCGCAAAATTAAAAGTATAATATAGCGATAATTTATCCATCGTACCATGTTGCGGTACAGTGGATATCGACTCGGAACGAGAAACCGGGGAGCCGAGTTCGAATTCCAGTTGAATCCATTGTAATCACTTACGCGCAGATACCCTTGAGAAAGGTATTAATCCGTCTCTTCCTTCCAGTTATGGGTTAAATAGCATGACAGACTGGGTTCTATAGCCTTGGTCGGCAACCAGTCTACCGCAGAAAGCAATGGCAACCTGCTGCGGGATGCCCAGTCAGTCATATCTCTTTCGAGACATGATCGCCCAATCGTGTATCACGTATAGCACTTAACTAGCTGAATATAATAGTTGAAAACATGATTAAGGCTTCTAATGGGCATAAAGTGGGGGATCAGTTTTATATTGTTATGAAGTAATAAACTGATCCCCCACTAATTACTACTTAATAATATAATACATCTCTTCTGTCTCTAGCTATGAGTCAAATAACAGGACAGATTGGGTTCTATAGCCTTGGTCGGCAACCAGTATACCACAGAAAGCAATGGCAACCTACTTCGGGATAATCTTCTGCCCAGTCAGTCATGTCTCTTTCGAGACATGATCGCCCAAGCGTGTATCACGTATAGCACTTAACTAACTGAATATAATAGTTGAAAACATGATTAAGGCTTCTAATGGGCATAAAGTGGGGGATCAGTTTTATATTGTTATGAAGTAATAAACTGATCCCCCACTAATTACTACTTAATAATATAATACATCTCTTCTGTCTCTAGCTATGAGTCAAATAACAGGACAGATTGGGTTCTATAGCCTTGGTCGGCAACCAGTATACCGCAGAAAGCAATGGCAACCTACTTCGGGATAATCTTCTGCCCAGTCAGTCATGTCTCTTTCGAGACATGATCGCCCAAGCGTGTATCACATGTGGCACTTAACTGACTTAACTGACTGACCATGTATAAATATAGAAATTTCAGATCTAACTCTAAAAAGACAATGTAAATATAGAAAAAAGGAAACTTATCTTAACCGACGTGTTTCATCCTATGAAATTTTTTTTTGCAACAAGTATTTATCGTCAAATGTATAGCCGCAGATCGCAGAGAATTGGAGAATTTTTGTCTTTATTTTCACCTAAAATTAAAGCCAAAATATGATGTTTAGAACGACTCATGATTAAACATAATAGACATTCATTGTCTCTTATATTTAATAGTATATGTTAAGAAAATTACCTGCTGCCTCGATACACTATATATATAGTGTATGGGTAGGTATTTGAAGGAAATCACAATGCGTTTAGTATAATAAAGGAAGGTAAAGAAAGTTTTGGGTATTACTTTCGCAATAAAATTCATCGTAACCAAATGATATTGGTAAAATCTATGGGGTAATCTATCTATCTATCTATCTATCTATCTATCATATTGTGTCGTAAACAAGATACCTGTCATTCTCATGTCCCAAATCTATCTATCTATCTATCTATCTATCTATCTATCTATCTATCTATCTATATTTTGGTAACTATTGCCGTTGCCTAGCGAAGTTTTATGCCAACACAAAATAAAATTGTCAGTGATGGTGGAAGTTATTGTGTTACTGTCTTAATAACCTCTCTGAAGATGGCTGATGTGAGCCGAAAGCTTAGAACAAACTTAATAAAAAATTATCAAAATGTTGGAGAATTTTTGTCTTTATTTTCATTTGAAATTAAAGCCAAAATACGATGTTTAGAACGGTTCATGATTAAACATGATAGACATTCATTGTCTCTTATATTTAACAGTATATATATATATATATATATATATATATATATATATATATATATATATATATATATATCCTGTAAATAACCTGTTGTGAAAGCTGCCTATCTCTGCCGTTATGTAGATAGCTAAGTAATAAGATGTTCGTCTAATGACAAATTAATCAAATGTGAGGATTTTACTTTGTTAATCTCAGAAAATACGCTACATTTCTAAGCGGTGTGACGTCATAGAACCGCAGGGCAAATTTAAGAACTGCGTTTGTTATTTTTGTAACTATTGCCGTTGCGTAGCGGAGTTTTATATCAACACAAGATAAAATCGTCACTGATGGTGGATGTTATTGTCTTACCATCCTTATAACCTCTCTGAAGATGGCTCATGTGAGCCAAAAGCTTAGAACTAACTTAATAAAAATTATCCAAATGTGAGAGAATTTTTGTCTTTATTTTCAACTGAAATTAAAGCCAAAATACGACGTTTAGAACGGCTCATGATTGCCATTCATTGTTCCTTATATTTAACAGTATATATGAAATTATTTGTTTGAACATTATTGTTCATCGATACTCGTATTTGAGTAGATATTCTGTTTTTAATCAAACAGTAAATTTTTTTACGAAAATATGTGTCATTCAGCAGCATTTTCGTAACAAAATTTATCGTAAATAATCAGGCCGGTAGAAATAAATATATAAATATACTGTTTGATTAAAAACAGCATATCTCCTCAAATATGAGTGTCAAATACGAGTATACGACTATCGATTAAAACTAATGTTCAAACAAATAATTTCAATATGTCGGTTGTTAAACCATTTCGTTAATCTTCAGGGTTTTCCGTAACACACACACACACACACACACACACACACACACACACATATATATATATATATATATATATATATATAATAAAAGTAATAATAACAATAATAATATTAATATTAATAATTGTTATAATATATTTCAATCCGTCTTTTTGCAGTTCCACCATTACATTTTTTTTTTACAATTATCTTTGTATAAATGTGTTTTTTGTTAAAAATATTTACTAGTATTGTAGGGTCAATTTGGGTACCGTCTTTGCGAAAAGAGCACCATGACGCAATTGAGTTCGCTAGAAATTTAAGAACTGCTTGACATTCGCACTGGAAGCTCCAATATATATATATATATATATATATATATATATATATATATATATATATATATATATCTGTGTGTGTGTGTGCTACGGAATATATATGTGTGTGTGTGTGAATGTGTGTGTATGTCTTAAAACAGCAAATAAAAATCCAATACCAAAATATCAAACATCAACAAACAATGCAGAATATCAATACTATGATGCAACAACAAAATGTTGACGAAATAGAAAAACACTTATAATAGCAACAAAGTCAATAACGATCACAACTTTGACGTGACAGTGGACAGTTACGATGGCGCAGTATATGACAACTCATAGGCATATATATATAATCAAGAATTAGCAAATATTTTTAACAAAATTAAAAACTTTTATAAAGAGATAATTGTAAATAAATGTAATGGTGGAACTGTAAAAAAAAAAAATAACTAATTACATAAACCTAAGATTTGCAATAGAAATAAAATATGACTTAAATTAGTAAATTTCTTAGATGTAAGATTCAATTATAACAACACCTATAAACCTGACATAAAAACAAATAACAACCCTATATTCTTCTTCTTTCATGTGCTATGTCCTTTCAGGACGTAGGCGATCATGGCTTTCAACGTTTCCCTATCCCTGGTGGCTCTTAGCACGCTTTCTCCTGTTGCACCACGAAAACCCCGCTCTGCCATCCATTAGCTCAAGCCCATAAATCTAGAATATAAATTTATAGAAACTAGTATGGTCACAAAATGAGGGATCAGTTTATATATTGATTATAAATTAGATTTGATCCCCCATTTATAGCCACATTATAATTTCTTTTAAATTTCTTCTTCTATGTGCCCTGTCCCTATCCCTGGTGGCGCTTAGCACGCTTTCTCCTGTTGCACCATGCAACCCTCGTTCCGCCATCCAGCTGATCAGAGCCTTCAAATATGTTATCCGCTGCTTTTCCCTGTGTCTTTTTTCCACTATCTGGCCTATTAGTATTAGGTTCTCCAAGCCGTCCTTCCTCATTGCATGTCCCAGGAACTTAAGCTGTCTCTTCCTGATGCTCAGTATTAATTTCCTTTTCGTTTCCATACTTTCTAAAACCTCATCATTGCTCACATACTCGGGCCATTATATCCGCAGCATCCTTCTGTAGAACCACATTTCAGCTGCTTCAAGTTTTTCTTTCATCTTCGGAGATATTGTCCAACATTCATGCCATATTGAAGAACTGACATCACATAGCAATCCAGTACTCTCCTCTTTGTTTGTAGTAAAATTGTCTTGTTTCCTAATACTTTGCTCAACTTCTGGAATGTTTCCTTTACCATGCCAATTCGCCTTCCGATCTTTGTGTCGCACTGAGGAGAAAAATATACCACGAAAACAACATTTAAAGAAAGATTTAACAATCAGAAAATGACATTCGAAACAGAAAGATACATAAAAATTTCAACATTATTAAAATATATATGAAGCCAAAAAGAAAATTATAATTCTACCAAAATTAAATGGGAAATTATAAAAAGAATGGTTCCTCACAATACCAATAGCAGAAATTGCAAGGAAAATTTAAAGAAAAGTGCGTTGTGGTGCATTGGATATCGGCTCGGAACGAGAAATCGGGGAGCCGAGTTTGAATTCATTGCTTTTTTTTTGGGGGGGGGGGGTTGTTTCTTTTTTTTTACAAATATTTTCATGGCAACTGCTCGGATTGACAAGCTTTTTCCCTGATGGCCCGTCCACGTGATTTTAAGCGTGCTACTAGATTAATTCCAGTTGAATCCATTGTATTCATTTACGCGCAAATACCCTTGGGAAAGGTATTAATCCGTCTCTTCCTTCCAGTTATGGGTTAAATAACAGGATAGATTAGGTTCTATAGCCTTGGTCGGCAACCAATCTACCGCAGAAAACAATGGCAACCTACTGCGGGATAATCTTCTGCCCAGTCAGTCATGTCTCTTTCTAGACATGATCGCGCAAGCGTGTATCACGTATAGCATTTAACTGACTGACTGAATATAATAGAAACATGATTAAGGCTTCTACTGGGCATAAAGTGGGTGATCGGTTTTCTATTGTCATGAAGTAATAAACTGATCCCCCACTAATTACTACTTATTAATATAATAATATAATTCACCAGTCTACCGCAGAAAGCAATGGCAACCTACTGTGGGATAATCTTCTGCCCAGTCAGTCATGTCTCTTTCGAGACATGATCGCCCAAGCGTGTATCACGTATGGCACTTAACTGAGTAATAACTGCTAAAAAAGAAAAATAAATAATAAGTAAATGCCGACACTTAAATAAATACTCACTTTGCAATTCACCACACCTAACACCTTGCCCAATCAATACCAAACAAAAATCAATTCGAAAAGAATAACCACAATATCAATAAAAAAAAAATCACCAAACCCGTTAGCATAAAACACACGTAAAACTAACATATACACCTACGCAATATAAAAACCAACATTCAGTGACGCTCATTACAACACAAAAATACACATACGCAAATACACAGAAGCGGGCATATACGCACACATACATACATATAATATATATAATGATATCATTAATAATAATAATAATAATAATAAATCTCAATATTAAACAAATCCTCACACAAAGAAGTGCAAAATATACAATCAACCAATCTATTACCGAAAAAATGCACCAATTTACATTAAAGACATTATACATATTTAACACCCACAATCATGGGGAGATTGCGAATGTGCGAGAACACATACGTAAATACACACTCAGACGTAAACACACAGTCAGATGTGTGCGCACGGGTACGCGAGAGCACATATACACCTATGCGCATGTACACGCGCATACATGCATTCAACCATCACTCTTAAATTCAAGCGGTTAACGCACCACAAAAGATAGATTACCGAAAATCCAGCACTTCTTAAAAATCAGCAGAAGACAATGAAAAAAATTAGAAAAAATAAAAAATAAAATAGGAGAGTGAAAAAAGAAGATGAACAGATAGTGTGACATTCATCAAGAGAAAAAAAAAGTCCCGAATTCACAGACTGCACAAAAAAGTAAGAAATAACAGCAGCTCCA
>JBBBDQ010032678.1:625000-695000 GCA_037127315.1 Ascarosepion bandense | reverse complement strand
TCGCTACACTAATGACTTAACTAATGATAAATATGATATTATAATGACTACTAAGCCATCTGTTCTTATCAAAAACCAAGAACAATAGATAAAAAGTAATTCTGGTGAATAATTTGAAATTACAGTGGGCGCTTTAGACTCTGCGTTGTTTTCCGACCTCATTGGTTTATTTGCTTTTTATAACCTCATCGCTCACTATGACATTAACATACATAAAATAAGGTTATATAGAGATGATGGCCTTATGATAGTACAAAATTCCACACATTCTAAAACCGACAAAGTTAGAAAACTAATCTATAGAGAATTAAAACATCTAAACCTAAAAGTAATAATCGGCATAAATTGAAAATTTGTAAACTTCTTTGATGTAACACTAGACTTAGTAAATAACACTTACCAACCATACATAAAACCTAACGAATGTCCATTATGCATCCACCTGAAGTCTAATCATCTCCAAAGTATAATCAATCACCACAGGATACAGAAATACTAAACTCCTCTAGTGAAGACGCATTTTAAAGACATAGAGATTTTTATAATAATTCCCTAAAGAATTGTTATAAAAATCGGTCGGGTTTCAATCCTGGGTTAAAAGCAATCGGATGTCTAACCGTACTGATGAGCTGTCTATTTATTTTGTGTAAGATCCTTTCGTATGATCTGATTAGCTTGATAGTGTTGTCATGGAAAGACGACAAGAAATCGCAATAATTGTTGATTTTTTTATCAGGTCTGAGCTTTCGGCTTACATAAGCCATTATCAAAGGATGAACATTTAATTTTCAGTGAACATAGAACATTTAAATTATTAACAGAGTGGAGTTATACAGAGAAAATTAAATAGGTCCATTTTTTGTGTCGCACGTGGCTGCAGGCCGAGAAGGATTTCTTGTCGTCTTTCCATGACAACACTATCAACCTATTATTGGAATTTCTAAAAAGAGGCCTTTTAAAAATATTTTACCAAAGACTCATCTTATTTTAGATACATAGATGATTATATATATATGTTGTTACGAATCATGATATCAAATAAGTAGAAAATAAAACTGTAACAGGAAAAATAGAAATAGAATAATCATTTGGCATACACCTCAATTAGCAAAATGGTTAGCACTACGTTAGGGCTGAATTCCTAAATATAATTAAGAAAAATTCCCCTAATAATAGCCCTCTAAGTAAAATCTTTAATAAAAATATACTTAAATTAGATTTACAAATAATCTAGAAAAATCTATTAAAAATTATAACAGTAAAATCTTAAATCAGCACGTAAGCCAAAGTAACGATAATTATTCAAATAATGAAAATAACAGTAATACAAATTCATATAACTGTCGAAATCCTCGAAATTGCCCATTGAATAATAGGTGCTAACAAATCCTATTGTTTACCAACATACTGTTTCAACAAATGAAAACGCAACTATTAAAAAAGTTTACATTGGATCTACTAAGAACATTTTTAAGCATAGGTGGTATTTGTATTTAACTTCCTTCAAAGATAACTTGTACCGAAACCAAACACCATTTTTGGCAGTTAAAAGATACGAATAAAAACCCCAAAGTAAAATGGAAATTCCTGGAAAAAGCAAGAATCTGTAAATCATTCTGTGACATCTGTTATCTGCGCCTGAATGAAAAGCTGGAGATTATAAGGTTCCCTAAATATAAAGTATTACTAAACCATATAAACGAATTGACAGTATTATGTAAACCGCAAGGCGGTAACGCCACTGATGTGCAGGGGGCTACAAAAGAGTGAGAATATTAGAAAAGAGAAAAACCGGAAACCACATCCTAAACAGGAAACAAGGGATGAGCCTCTTCACCTGTTCAATAGACGTGGGTGGAGTGTGAACCGGGCGATAGTTTAGCCTTCCTCTTTAAAATTTAATAAAATAAAATGTTCATTTATAACTTATGTTTTAATATTACGTAAAAATTATTTTATTAAAATTAACGACCCACACAATACTTATTTGGTTTTCATAACTCCAGTAGACCTTAGTATCCCCTAATTACTTAATCCTAATTTTAGCCTAAACAATCCAGCCCCTTTAACAGATAAAGTAGTACAAAATTAAATTGTAAAAAACCTAAAATCTAACCTGCTGTTAGAAATTATTGTCTACTTATTTGAATGATTTATGTTCTTAGTATGTATCTTACCCAGACAAAATAAAAAAGTGCCATGTTTTGACATTAAGCTCCTATGTTCTCCACGCGACTCAAATTTTCAACTCCATAGTTCAAAGTTCATTCTAATTATCGCTTTTGATTGAGCAATACTGACACGCTCACAATCATATTGTTTAACTTCCTCCAACCACATCTCCTTAATTGTCTGAATAACCATGAATTCATCTTATATTTTTAAAATAAAACATTTTCACCATTGATTTTTAAAATATCATCTGAAAAAGAACAATACTGTTCTAAAACATGAAAATTTTTGTCTAGTAATTTAATGCTTTTATAAACCATTCTAATGACAACATTACAACATTAAGTTCTACTCTGTATTGAGCACTATTTATAAAAGTAAATGCATGAAAAGTGGATTTTAACATATTTGTTTTTTTTTTCAATTCCTTATAATATATATATATATATATATTCAGAGACACAAAACCACAGTTCGGGACCTAACCTTACAATCATGCTAAGAAATACTAAGAGTTTGATTAGATATTCTTATTATAAAAGATTAAAAATTCTATAGAAAATATCGATCCAATAAATCCTTAAAAGAAGGTCTAATACCCACAAAAACATCTAAATAAATAAAACGTAAAATTAAAGAAATAAAAAAGCCCCCAAACTATCACTAAAGCCTACACCAATAACCTTACTTAACGCAATAACCTTATTTAAATACAAAAATATTCCGTACTGGAAAAATCAAAATTAAACGAAACGAATGACTCCCAAACTCGAAAAAGAATCAAAATTCATATATTCAAAATTAAGATTAAATATACTACTTCAGAATAATTATATTACACATAAAAATAAACTGTAAGCACACGGAAGATATAACCCTACAATCATGCTAAAAAATACTGGAAATTTGAGTAGATATTTTTATTATAAAAGATAAAAAATGCTATAGAAAAAATTGATCTAATAAATCCTTAAAGTAAGATCTAATACCCGAAAAAATATCTAAATAAATAAAATATATAAAAAATTAAAAGAAATAAATAGGATTCTAAACGATAATTTATAGAAAAAATAATTAAAAAAAATTTAAAAGAAAAAACCAATCCTCTTAACTTAAAATTAAGATTAAACATACAACTTCATATAAAAAACGGATAAAATGCTAATTTGCATTTACTTCCTAAAAAACACAAGTTTAGATTTCCTGGAATAACTTCGCCTAAATATAATAATACCCCAAACTTGAATATAAAATATAAAGAAATATAAAAAAAAAAAACCCTAACTCGCTAAAATAAAAATAGGAAAAAACAAATATAAAATAAAAAAATATTCCATACCGGAAGAATCAAAATTAAAAAGAAAAAACACCCCACCCCTATCACGTCTATCTAAGGAACCCCAAGGTGAAAACCTAGCCACAGGATCAAAGTAAATAAATGAAATAGATCTGCTGACAACAGACATAAATCAATTAAACGATAGCCAACCATAAAGCCGCCCTAGAAATTCCTGGGGTCAACAGACAGGATGGGTTCCTAAACCCCACACACACAAAAAGAACCCACACACAAACACACAAATCTGACCAAGTAGTCAAGCCACTCCACACGCAGATTTCTTAGAAATTCTAACCAAAAGATATACCCGACCGATAAAACGTACATTCCAACAGATAATACCATTAATCAACAATTTCACATCTACACACCAGGCTCTTCAAAAGTCTAACGGTCAAAATGAAAGTCACATTCCCTTAATTATCAATAACCTCAAACAACCCCACAACAACAACGAACCAAACATAAACAGAGGATGATTCCAAACTCTTACTCTTTCCATTCTCCTGATGAAATGTTGGACTCCCAACATTGAAACAAACATATGATTGTAGAGAAGAGGACATATATAGAAGAAATTATGTACATGTTCTAAAACGTAATTTATAATAAATATTCAGAGCTCTATACATCATATATCGAGCACTGTTTTAAATTAATGTTTTGGACGGGAAACATTTTTTTCTTTTCTCTCCTCGTTCTATACTCACTCGGATATATATATATATATATATATATATATATATATATATATATATATATATATATATTAAGGAATTTAACGGAAATCCACGAAACTGTCATTACGTATTTGAATTTTTATTTGTTTAACATTATTATTTTTTAATGGTTACTAGTATTTGAGTGTAAAGTATGTTTTGTTATTAAAAAAAATGATAATGTTAAACAAATAAAAATTCAAATATGTCGGCTAATGTAAGTTTCGTGGATTTCCGTTAAGTTCCGTTATGTTGTTTTCGGTTGAGTTTGTTTAAATTCGGATACAATGTAAGCAGACACTTTTTAAATCTATTGGGACTGAAAAGAGAGGATCGCGTAGCTCCCACCCAAATATGAAAACAGTACTCCATTTTCGGCCTAATCGGGTCCTTAATAGAATATACAGTGCTGATAGTAGACACGGAAAGAAAACTACAAGACCTCCTATAGAAGGTAGCTGAAGAGAGTGACAAGAAAGAACTACAAATAAACTGCAAGAAAACCGAATGCATGGTCATCAGCAAAAAGATAAGCCCAAAGTGCCAAATACAGTTAGGGGATACTAAAATCAAGCAGGTACAAAAAGTTAAATACTTAGGGTGGGTTCTAACAGAAGACGGAAAGTGTGACACTGAGATCCGAGGGCGAATTGGCATGGTAAAGGAAACATTCCAGAAGTTGAGTAAAGTATTAAGAAACAGGACAATTTCTCTAGAAACAAAGAAGAGAGTACTGGATTGCTATGTGATGTCGGTTCTTCAATATGGCAGTGAATGTGGGACAATATCTTTGAAGATGAAGGGAAAGCTTGAAGCAGCTGAAATGTGGTTCTACTGAAGCATACTGGATATAAAATGGGGGATCAGTTCCATATTACAATCACTATACAAATTGACCCCTCACTTTGTGGTCACATCAGTTTCTATACATTTATATTCCTGAGATCCAAATGCACAAATATGCATTCCAGGAGTTGAGTAAAGTATTAAGAAACAGGACAATTTCTCTAGAAACAAAGAAGAGAGTACTGGATTGCTATGTGATGTCGGTTCTTCAATATGGCAGTGAATGTTGGACAATATCTTCGAAGATGAAGGAAAAACTTGAAGCAAGTGAAATGTGGTTCTACAGAAGGATGCTGCGGATACCATGAACCGAGCATGTGAGCATTGACGAGGTTTTAGAAAGGGTTGAGACGAAAAGGAAATTAATACTAATCTCAAATTAAACTCATTAATTAAATCTCCGATGAACTTGGCTCACTGGTGCCCCGATATATAAATTTACTCGAGCCACAAGTTTAGCATACTAGGTCCCACCTGTTTACTGTGAAACCAATAAAATGTAAAAAATTCTATTCCAAAATAGCTTCTTTTCTCGAACTTCTCGCCCGTGGAATTCCCTTCCATTTACTTGCTTCCCCGACAGCTATAATATCCAAGAATTTAAATGTAAAGTCAATAGTCATCTCTTATCTCACTAACCTGCATCCTCTCTACTAATGCACCTTTCTCCGTCCACTCCACTCTCATCAGTATTCTCATCCTTCTCTTACCCACTTCCTGACAACCCCTATAACCTGTTACTCTTTCTCATAACTTTCCATATACACACACACACACACACGCACACGCACACACACACACACACGCACATATATATATATATATATATATATATATATATAAAGACAAACTTATAACTATACTCGTGTCGAAAAACCCTCAGCGGATTTACGTGGAAAGCAAAAAGGTTATAAAAACAAGAAAGAGCTAAGCACATGAACATCAGTCAAAAGGATTCGGACCAAGGCAGCACGTAACCGAAAGAAAAAAAACTAACAAAAAAGCGCTCAATACTTAGGTAGAGCAGAATAAATAAAGTATACCTAGTGAGCCCACAAACTTACTGTTGGGACGCCCCCGCCTATTCGGCTATAATGGACTATTCCATTACTATGTAAAGTAATGGTGGCATCTACGTAGGAGAGTGTGCCGAGCAGCCGATCGACAAGTCAGTCGTAGACTTCCGGTGACGACCCGGAAGTACCCATTGCTCATACTACGTCTTACGACGGTTGGGACGATTAACCCTTATTCTTGTATTGGATACTAATAACCTTTGTAAATACTATTTTCACGGAATACAACAATTAACCTATTCCTGTTGTTGAGTTATTTAGCATTACTCACGACATAACACTTACCAAAATTTCACCTAAGCGAGTCGTCAGGGAAATCTTTACTTTTGCACTCTCTGATATTTCGAAACAATTTCCAGCTTTCCCCTGACGATCCACTTAGGTGAAACCTTGGTAGGTTTATTGGCTCACTAGGTATACTTTATATATATATATATATATATATATATATATATATATAATTGTTATTCATTTTGCAATAAAATATATTGCTCGTATGTAGTATATCATCAAGAGTAGGACTATTCACGGTTAAAGATAGCGTCAAGTAATTTGCAATAGTGTTATATGTTCTTTTGCTACGGTGTAAAATTTCGCCCAGAACTGTATTCGCATTGAACGACGCAAGGCCGGCAAGATTTGAAGGAAAGTAAATATTGTTTTGAAATATCGGAGAGTGCAAAAATCCAGGTGGCAAGCTGGGTTTTGTTTTGATGAACAGTGATGTTGAGGTCAAGGAATTAATTACTCGAAATTATAAATAAAATGCGGGAAAAAAGCGTCACGTGTCGAGCGAGGCTCGCGTATGTAATAGATCCGATAGATCAGACAAGAATTCAGTTCAGATCAGAGATTCGAGGAACAATCTGTCGATTGTTGATTGTTTTTGTTTGATTTATTTTCAATGAAAGATCAGTTCTTTTTGCCCCTCGATGCTATAAGATCCCAAGTAGACATGTACGCCGATGATACCGCAGTTTATTCTCGCCTCAATCAAAAATCTGGTGTGGGCGACAAAGCGAACCTAGCTGTCGAGCTTGAGAAGGACCTCCAATCCGTGTCGGACTGGGGTAAGAAATGGCTCGTAAATTCTAATGCTTCCAAAACGAAACTGCTATCAATTAACCATCATAGACAAATGCTCCTACCTCCCATTAGCATGGAACAGGCGTGCCTCCCTGAGAGTAAAACACTTCGCCTCTTTGATCTCACACTCTCAGCGGACCTCAAGTGGAATGACTAAATCGAATCCATTGCTAAATCTGCTGCTATGAAAAGTCGGTTCTCTGTGCAGGGCCCGGAAGTTTTTCCCCTCTGAGTCCATCCTGCACATATATAAATCTACCATCGCCCGTGTATTGAATACTGCTGCCACATCTGGTCGAGTGCCCCTGCTATTCTTCTCTGGGTTCTTGACAAAATACAACAGAAAATCTGTAATGTGATCGATACCGACTTGGCAGCCCGGCTGGAGTCACTCTTTCACCGGCGTGATATTGGCTTCCCTGTACCTCTTCTATAAATATTTTTACGGCTTCTGCTCCGATAAACTTAGATCACTAGTGCCCCCTAGGTATGAATTTGCACAAGATACTAGATGAGCAACTAGGTCCCACTCTTCTACAGTGAAACAGATAAAATGTAACCGCAATTTCTACTCTAACAGCTTCTTTTCTCGCACTTACCGTGGAATTCCCTTCCATATACTTGCTTCCCCGACCGCTACAATCTCCAGAAATGTATATGTAAGGTCAATAGGCACCTCTTATCACACTAACTCGCATCCATTCTTTCAAACACTTCCCGTCTACCCAACACCCATTCTCGTTATCCTTATCCGTCTATCACCTTTCTTCTAACATTTTTTATGACTAACCACTCTTTCTCACCACTTTCCCCTGTGTAACCCCCTGCGCAGTACTGGCAGTGGAATGCCTTGCTTGGGGTGAAATGATTTTAAAAAATATATATATATGGATTATCTTTGACATTTATATCTGTTTCAGTTTTAATTCCAATTGTGGTACAGTGGATATCGGCTCGGAACGAGAAGCCGGGGAGCCGAGTTCGAATTCCAGTCGAATCCATTGTATTCACTTACGCGCAAATACCCTTGGGAAAGGTATTAATCCGTCTTTTCCTTCCAGTTACGGGTTAAATAGCAGGACAGGTTCGGTTCTATACCTTTGGTCGGCAACCAGTCTACCGCAGAAAGCAATGGCAACCTACTGCGGGATAATCTTCTGCCCAATCAGTCATGTCTCTTTCCAGACATGATCGCCCAAGCGTGTATCACGTATGGCACTTAACTGCCTTACTGATAGCTAACCTTACTTCCCCGTTTTTCTCTCCCGAACTCCACTACTTTCACTTTCATTTTCGCTTTCGTGGTTTATGACACACATACACACACACACACACACACTCGCACACACGTACACACACACGCACACACATGTATATATCTTCTTCTATGTGCCCTGTCACTTCAGGACGTAGGCGGTCATGATTCTCCATGTCTCCCTATCCCTGGTGGCTCTTAGTATATTTGCTCCTGTTACACCTGGCAACCCCCGTTCCGTCATCTCCGTCATCCACCTGATCAGGATTTTCAAATATGTTATCCGCTGCCTTCCTCTGTCTGTTTTTCCTTCTATCTGGCCTGTCAGTATCAGGTTCTCCAAGTTTTCCTCCCTCATTGCATGTCCCAGGAACTTCAGTTGTCTCTTCCTGAGGCTCAGTATTAATTTCCTTTTTGTCGCCATTCTTTCCAACACCTCATCGTTGCTTGCATGCTCAGTCCACGATATCCTCAGCATCCTTCTGTAGAACCACAGTTCCGCTGCTTCAAGTTTTGTCCTCATTTTTATATGTCTAAATGGATACGCTTGTCTGTATGTCTGTGTGTCTGTATGTTTGTGTGTCTCCATTCTAACCCTAGTCCTCCGAAACCCTTGGGTCACTTGTCAATCATGACATTAACCTTTGATGCACGCAAACGTTTTCGAATCAGTTTACAGGCTACGGCAGAAATCACCGAAATGCTTAGAACTTACGAACTCTTCTCCTCAGGAGACGCCTTATGCGAATTCAACCAAAATCGGGTAACTTATAGATCAAGGTTCGAACCTTTGATGTACAAAAAATATTTTCCAATCAGTGTACAGGGTTTGTCAAAAATCAACGACAAACATAATTTTTATGACGCTTCAAACTAACTCAACCGAAATCGAGTCACTGGTAGATCAAGGTCTGATGGCTTGGTATTCCAACAAAAATTTCAATTAACCCACAGGGGTGTGGCAAAAATTAATAAAAAAGTATTCCTTTTTGCAATTGTTTATCTGTCCGAAACGTTTAGTTGAATTGCAACAAAAATCGGGTCTTTTCTTTGTAATTTCTACCTTATCATATGCAATAATTTCATATTTTCAACAAAGTGCCAACCCCTCCGACGTTACAGGGACAATACATCCATTTATTCACCGTCACAACGCTATCCCATCACATTACAGGTTCCCGAAACGACCGTGCTGTTCTTCCAATTGTACATACATCGTTCCCGTTTATTGATAAAATTGACCAGTCATGAATCCCGTTTTACAAATACAACAAAAAACCGATTCTTACTTTGCATTTGTTTAACTTCCGCTACACGTCAACCTCATACTGGAGCTTTTTGAATAAGCACTTGACCTTACCATTTCAACATAACCACTAAAAAACCCGAGCAACGCGAAGCTAATATATATATATATATATATATAGATATAGATATAGATATCGATATAGATACTAGCGATATAACCTGGCGTTGCTCGGGTTTATAGATAGATAGATAGATAGATAGATAGATAGATAGATAGATAGATAGATAGATAGATAAGAATCTCTACTGGCAGCAAACGGCCTGCATACGGACAGGTAACGACCTCAGGAGATACACAAAGATAGAAAAAGGCGTAAGACAAGGATGTGTCTTTTCACCGGATTTGTTCAACCTATACAGCGAGAATATTTTGAGAACCCTAGATGACACGCCAGGATTTGTTATTGGAGACCACAACCTGAACAACATAAGATATGCGGACGATACAGTGCTGATTGCGGACACGGAAAGGAAACTACAAGATCTCATACAGAAAGTAGCAGTGGAGAGTGACAAGAAGGGACTACAAATAAACTTTAAGAAAACTGAGTGCATGGTCATCAGCAAAAGATACAACCTAAAATGCCAAATACAGGTGGGGGATAACAGAATCAAACAAGTCCAAGAATTTAAGTACCTAGAAAGTGTTCTAACAGGAGATGGAAAGTGCGACACAGAGATCCGAAGGCAAATTGGCATGGCAAAGGACGCGTTCCAGAAGATGAGCAAAATTCTAACACACAGGAAAATCTCAATAGAAACGAAGAAAAGAGTGCTAGACTGCTACGTGATGTCAGTTCTTCAATACGGCTGTGAATGCTGGACAATATCATCGAAAATTAGGACAAAACTGGAAGCGGCCGAAATGTGGTTCTACAGAAGGATGCTACTTATATCGTGGACTGAGCATACAAGCAACGACGAGGTGTTAGAAAGAATGGCAACAAAAAGGAAATTGATGCTGAGCATCAGGAAGACACAACTGAAGTTCCTGGGACATGCAATGAGGAAGGAGAGCCTGGAGAACCTGATACTGACTGGACAGATAGAAGGAAGGAGAGACAGAGGAAGGCAGCGGATAACATATTTGCAGGGACTGATCAGGTGGATGACGGAACGGGGGAGGAGCAAACATACTAAGAGCCACAAGGGATATGGAGACGTGGAGAGCCATGATCGCCTACGTCCTGAAGGGACAGGGCACATAGAAGAAGAAGAAGAAGAAGAAGAAGAAGAAGAAGAAGAAGAAGAAGAAGATAGATAGATAGATAGATAGATAGATAGATAGATAGATAGATTTTCATGAAAGCTTTCTGTTTCTCAAATTTTAAACCTTTGTCGACATTTCAATATTCTAATTTTACAATATATATATATATATATATGCGATACAGCGAAACAGATCTGTCTGCGGATGACTACGCTCTCACACTCTGATTGATCACTCTGGAAGAATGGTAGAATTTGAAAAACAGTTGCCACTCTTGCATGTACGCATCGCTCATTCAGTAAGGAATTAGAGCACTCTGGCTATTGGGCGTGTATAATGATAATATACACGCAAAAAAGTCCGGCTTTCTTCGGGTGCTAGGAATTTTGAACCGAACTCTTTATTACAATCACTGGGGTATTTACAGTATTTACATTATTCGGACTATTGTCCTCATCTTTGTTGCCATTTTTACGACGTTTCGGACGTTGTACTCTCCGGCCTTCTTTTTGTGCTAGGAATTTTGAATCGAACTCTTTATTACAATCACTGGGGTATTTTGTCCTCATCTTTGTTGCCATTTGTACGACGTTTAGGCTGTTGTACGCTCCGGCTTTCTTCAGGTGCTAGGAATTTCGAACCAAACCCTTTATTATAATCCCTAGGGTATATGATCTTCATTCCTTGCATATTAGTGCCTCGTTTGGTAGTCATAATTATCTCCCTCTAACCTGTAAGTTACTTGTTCACCAATGCTGTAGCATGATATTGAACTTAAAACTATTTGGGTCAAGTCACAGGAACTAACCAACATCTACTGAGCCATGTGTCTTTAAGGATACTCCTGCTTATATTAGGATTTATGTTATTTTTTCCTTTTAATTCCCACTCATATTTGGCTAGTTTATATATATATATATATATATATATATATATATATATATATATTACGGAATATATATATATCAGATTTATTCCTCTCTTCTTTCTTCTTCTTCTTCCCTTTTCGTTTACGCTTTAAGATACTTTCTTTTTAACGCTATCTCTCTCTCTCTCTCTCACACACACACACACACACACACACACACACACTAACCGCCTTCCTTTACGTTTCAAATCTACGGGTCAGCAGTCTAACTGACAGGCTCAATGTATCTTTAGATTTAAGTTGACATCTGCTCTTACACGTGCTCTTTGACATTATATTGCGTAGATATATGCTTATATATGAATATGTGTGTGTATTCGCCGAACTAATGTAATGATGTATTTTTTCTTAAATTTTCTCGTTTAAGGGAGCGATCTTTATTTTTATTCCGGTTCTTTTTTCGAGGCCTTTGTTAATTTCATTCGTGTAAAATCTTCTGTACAATAAAGACGGAAGGTGATGATGGTTCGCCTGAAATCGGCCTAAACTTCCGATTCACCATCAAATAGCGTGTCTGCCTTAATTCTTTATTATATATATATATATATATATATATATATATATATATATATATATATATATATATATTCGTTTGTTCATTAGAAATATGTTTAACATCCGGATTACTCAATTACATTTATGGTTGAACTCTCTTTGCTTGATTATTCTTTCAATAAATGATCAGTTCTTTTCGTTCATATGGATAATCTTAGATATCCATTTTTGTTTCGGTCTTAATTCTAAATAAAGCTAACCTTACTTCCCTGTTCCTCTCTTCTTAACTTTCCTACTTTCATTTTCACTTTCGTGGTTTTCACTCATTTTCACTCTGAGACGCCTTTCAACACAAAATTTCATCATGGGCACAGCCCCGGCCCTTGACACCAAACCTACAAACCCCAACCGCTCAAATGCTCAACGCCGATCATTCAACCCTAAATTCGCTGCCCCAAACATTCCCCGATCCTTTTAACCCAATCACAATATAGTAATCCCATCACTAACAACCCCTGTCCTAAATCCAATCTCAAGATAGCTGCGTCTTCTCCAACTCGTTCAAACACAACGTTCTTTTTTTCTTCTCGCGCCGACAAAGTGTGTCTCGTACACCAGAATCAAAATCCTCATTCTCTCCCTTCGTCTTTACTTCATATTTTATGCGTTCTAGTCGGCTGAATATTTTTCATTTTCATTATTTTTAATTTGTGCTTTCGCTGCAGATGGGTAAATATTTCGCGGCTCGTTCGAGAGCGACATGAAGAGAAGGACAAAACCAATGACTGTCTGCATGATCTGCTCATATTCCCGTAAATATATCATCAACCCAGACTTTGTTTAATATACTTGTTCTACTTTCGAGGTTGTCGTCACGTTCATAAAATCATGTTTTATTATAGGATATTTCTGAGTACAAACGAGAGAAGTGGAAATTCCATGGTGATTCAAGTTTAAGCATAGAACTTCAATTCCAGACCAAGAGAAAGCCTTTTAAATGATAATGTTTCTTTTTTCGTATATTCTCTCGTACTCAATAACCCTTTCTGTCTTAATAGATTTATTGCTTTGCTTAATGTGAAATTATTAAAAAAAAAATTTAAATATGGATTTTTCCTTCCCCTCTCTTTCTTCCGACTTTCACTTTCTCCACACACACACACACACACACATACACACACACACACACACACACACACACACACACACACATATATATATATATATATTCTACGTCTATGGCACGACTCTGTGTTTCATACATTGAGCATTGTTTTATGAACACCTGAATAATAATATTGTATATATATACGCCCTCCTCATATGCATATTTATTAATTTACGTCATTACACAAACACACACACACACACACACATATATATATATATATATATATATATATATATATATTCTACGTCTATGGCACGACTCTGAGTTTCATACATTGAGCATTGTTTTATGAACACCTGAATAATAATATTGTATATATATACGCCCTCCTCATATGCATATTTATTAATTTACGTCATTACACACACACACACACACACACACACACACACATATATATATATATATATATATATATATATATATATATATATGAATAGAGTAAGTAAAAATAGATAAGAGAAAAGTGTCTTTAATCTAAAGTGTTTCACTTTTAATTAGTTTCTCCAGAGATTTGATTAAATTTCTTTTAAATTTTAAAAACTCCAAAGCGACAATATGTTGATTGAAGTTAGATTTCATGGGCGAGATACGTGTAACGTGTAATAAAGCAATAAAAATTATCATCTATTGTTTGATTACATTTTATCGCATATATATATATATATATGTGTGTGTGTGTGTGTGTGTGTGTGTGTGTGTGTGTGTGTGTGTGTGTGTGTAATGACGTAAATTAATAAATATGCATATGAGGAGGGCGTATATATATACAATATTATTATTCAGGTGTTCATAAAACAATGCTCAATGTATGAAACTCAGAGTCGTGCCATAGACGTAGAATATATATATATATATATATATATATATATATATATATATATATATATACAACAACTTCCATAATACAATTAAATTTAAGAAAGGGACGGATGTGTATGAGTACTCCATGGTAAATTTAATTGTATTGTGGAAGTTGTTGTAGAAAGTGAAAAAGTTTTTTAATTTTTGTGATCCATGAGTCCACAATAAGAAAATGTCACCAATGTATCTAAAAGAATGTGATGGTTTATATTGTGAATTGTCTAATATCTTTCTTTCTAGAATGTGCATAAAGATATTGGCATAACTAGGTGCCATTTTCGTGCACATTGCTGTGCCACTAATCTGTAAATAGTGTTCGTTGTTGAATTTAAAATTATTATGTGCTAAAATGAAATTTATTAATTGGCATATATCTGTAATTTGGTTGTTAGGTAGTTTGCTTTTGCTAAGGAACTCATAGCAAGCTGATACTCCTTCAACATGTGGAATGTTCGTGTACAGAGACGTAACATCCATCGTTACTAGGATATTATCATCGTGGACTAATTTCCCTTTCTTAGACGTCATGATAAAATTAAACAAACATACACTTTCGACCAGTCTATACAACAAACCCACAAACCAACATAAATTCCTACACTTTAACAGTTGTCATCCCCTTAAATTAAAAAAAATTCTATCGTATAAAGCTCATTTCTAAGAATCAAACGCATATGCTCAGACCATCCAGATTTTCAAAACAACATTAACAACCTAACAAAGCAATCTCTAAAATGTAAACACCCAATAAAAATAATAAAAGAAGCACTAAACCATCCACATAAATCGTAATGGTTTTTAACCACAATCAATATTCCCACACACTTATTCTAAATTTAAAAATGATTACAAGAACCTCCAATCAAACAAAAAAATCAAAGACATTTTCGATAAACCACCCATAAATGCAATGAAACAAACAACCAACCTATCAACTATCCTCACTTCTACCAAATATCTAAAAAATACAAACCTATAAGGGAATTTCAAATGTCAGAAACCCTGGTGTTTAATTTGTAAACATTTAGTAAACGACACAATATTCTCTGAACCCATTACCAAAATCAAATTGCACCCACCACGCCTCACCTGTGACAGCCAAAACATTATATATTTTCTCTTCTGTTCAATATGTCCAAATAGTGGATATGTTGGTGAATCTGGTAATAGCTTTAGATTTCGTTTCAATAATCACAAACTTAGCATATGCCAGAACAATCAATATTCCCCAATAGCAGTTCACTTCAATCAACCGGGTCACACTTTAGAAAATTCCAAATGTTTACTAATAGACTCCGATTTTAGTTCTATACACTTACGCAGAAAGAAATAAAAATACTGGATTTTAAAATTAAATACACACAAGCTAAGGTTAAATAGGGACTTAGGTGTTTTCAATCTTTACAAATATTTCAATAGCTAAACTTTTTTTAGATACAATTAAAAAAGTTTTTCTCTTAAGCAAAATTTATAAGTATTATTAAAGATAGGTTTACGTTTACAAATAATTTTTAAAAATCTGTCGCTTTCTGCGTCACGTGATGTAAACAATCTCTCTCCACGGACGCTCTCGCGAAATACGTTTCTAATTTAAATTTTGAAATCATTTGTTTCTGATGAAGGACCTAGGACGGTCTGAAATATAAAATATAATAATAGAAATAAACAAATACTGTCAAAAAAATACATTTTTAAATTTACAACTTTTTAATAGTTTTTCCTATACATATTAAGACAGTATACGTGAATCATCACTATGTTATATATATATATATATAGATATATATATATATATATATATATATATGTGTGTGTGTGTGTGTGTGTGTGTGTGTGTGTGTGTGTGTGTGTGTGTGTGTGTGTGTGTGTGTGTGTGTGTGTGTGTGGTGTGTGTGTGTGTGTGTGTGTGTGTGTGTGTGTGTGTGTGTGTGTGTGTGTGTGTGCGCGCAATGACGTAAATTAATAAAAGAGGGCGTAGATATATACAATTTTATTATTCAGGTGTACATAAAACAGTGCTCAATGTATGAAACTCAGAGTCGTGCCATAGACGTAGGATATATATATATATATATATGAGTGTGTGTGTGTGTATGCGAGTATATATATATATATATATATATGTGCGTCTGTGTATGTGAGTATATATATATATATATATATATATATATATATATAATAGTGACGTGTATTAACAAATATACATATGAGGAGGGTGTACATATGTAGAGTCTTATAATTTAGGTGTTAATAAAACAGTGCTCAATATATGAACAAAGCTGTATTAAATATATATTAATAAATTTACATGTTATCTTACTTCCATGGCACGACTCGGAGTTTCATGCAATCATCACTTTCATATTTCAATATATTTGAAATATACAACTGATGATTGCATAACGCATGAACTGTGCCATAAACGTATAAACGTAGTGTGTGTGTGTGTGTGTGTGTGTGTGTGTGTGTGTGTGTGTGTGTGTGTGTGTGTGTGTGTGTGTGTGTTCTACAAAATCGAAATGTACAGTAATTACGAACAGGCCGAAACTTCACTTCGCAACATCATCCGAAATTATGCCACACCAACTAACTTAAGCAAAGAAATTAAATTAATTATCTCCTGCAAAAAATTCAAAACGGCCAACATCATCATCATCAATAATAACAATTCACCTGCAAAATCTAAACTAAAGAGACCCAGTGTCGTTTATGAATTTATATGTTGTTTGAAGAACCGTGTTCCTCAACAATCCACATTTGTAAACAATTACATTGGTTACACCATCACAAAATTGACGAGAAGATTGACATTGCAGCTTTTCTAGAACAGTTCCATCCGATCTCATTTAAACACAGATCGATATCTACCAGGACCTATCCATGACATACTTGTTAATAATGCATACATAATAACATCATCCACATGCAAAAAAAGATTAAAATAATTGGAGTAGACAGACTAAACTATCACCCGGTTCACACTCCACCCACATCTATTGAACAGGTGAAGAGGCTCATCCCTTGTTCCCTGTTTAGGATGTGGTTTCCGGCTTTCTCTTTTCTAATTTTTTTACTCTTTTCTTTATCTTTTTTCAATTGGAGTAGATAGACTAAACTATCGCTCGGTTCACACTCCACCCACGTCTATTGAACAGGTGAAGAGGCTCATCCCTTGTTCCCTGTTTAGGATGTGGTTTCCGGCTTTCTCTTTTCCAATTTTTTTACTCTTTTCTTTTTCTTTTTTCAATTGGAGTAGATAGACTAAACTATCGCTCGGTTCACACTCCACCCACGTCTATTGAACAGGTGAAGAGGCTTATCCCTTGTTCCCTGTTTAGGATGTGGTTTTCCGGCTTTCTCTTTCCCAAACTTTTTACTCTTTTCTTTTTTCTTTTTTCAATTGGTGTAGATAGACTAAACTATCGCCCGGTTCACACTCCACCCACATCTATTGAACAGGTGAAGAGGCTCATCCCATGTTCCCTGTTTAGGATGTGGTTTCCGGCTTTCTCTTTCCCAAACTTTTTACTCTTTTCTTTTTTCTTTTTTCAATTGGAGTAGATAGACTAAACTATCGCCCGGTTCACACTCCACCCACATCTATTGAACAGGTGAAGAGGCTCATCCCATGTTCCCTGTTTAGGATGTGGTTTCCGGCTTTCTCTTTCCCAAACTTTTTACTCTTTTCTTTTTTCTTTTTTCAATTGGAGTAGATAGACTAAACTATCGCCCGGTTCACACTCCACCCACGTCTATTGAACGGGTGAAGAGGCTCATCCCATGTTCCCTGTTTAGGATGTGGTTTCCAGCTTTCTCTTTCCCAATTTTTTACTCTTTTCCTTTTTCTTTTTTCAATTGGAGTAGATAGACTAAACTATCGCTCAGTTCACACTCCACCTACGTCTATTGAACGGGTGAAGATGCTCATCCCATGTTCCCTGTTTAGGATGTGGTTTCCGGCTTTCTCTTTTCCAATCTTTTCACATTTTTTCTCAATTGGAATAGAAAGACTAAACTATCGCCCGGTTCACACTCCACCCACGTCTATTGAACGGGTGAAGAGGCTCATCCCATGTTCCCTGTTTAGGATGTGGTTTCCGGCTTTCTCTTTTCCAATCTTTTCACATTTTTTTCTCAATTGGAATAGATAGACTAAACTATCGTTCGGTTCACACTCCGCCCAGGTCTATTGAACAGGTGAAGAGGCTCATCCCATGTTCCCCTGTTTAGGATGTGGTTTCCGGCTTTCTCTTTCCCAAACTTTTTACTCTTTTCTTTTTTCTTTTTTCAATTGGAGTAGATAGACTGAACTATCGCCCGGTTCACTCCACCCACGTCTATTGAACGGGTGAAGAGGCTTATCCCATGTTCCCTGTTTAGGATGTGGTTTCCGGCTTTCTCTTTCCCAAACTTTTTACTCTTTTCTTTTTTCTTTTTTTCAATTGGAGTAGATAGACTAAACTATCGCCCGGTTCACACTCCACCCACATCTATTGAACAGGTGAAGAGGCTCATCCCATGTTCCCTGTTTAGGATGTGGTTTCCCGGCTTTCTCTTTTCCAATTTTTTACTCTTTTCTTTTTCTTTTTTCAATTGGAGTAGATAGACTAAACTATCGCTCGGTTCACACTCCACCCACGTCTATTGAACGGGTGAAGAGGCTCATCCCATGTTCCCTGTTTAGGATGTGGTTTCCGGCTTTCTCTTTCCCAAACTTTTTACTCTTTTCTTTTTCTTTTTTTCAATTGGTGTAGATAGACTAAACTATCGCCCGGTTCACCTCCACCCACATCTATTGAACAGGTGAAGAGGCTCATCCCATGTTCCCTGTTTAGGATGTGGTTTCCGGCTTTCTCTTTCCCAAACTT
Organism: Ascarosepion bandense; assembly: GCA_037127315.1. NCBI lineage: Eukaryota > Metazoa > Mollusca > Cephalopoda > Sepiida > Sepiidae > Ascarosepion > Ascarosepion bandense. The sequence goes on along the minus strand of JBBBDQ010032678.1, from coordinate 675,663 downwards.
TTTACTCTTTTCTTTTTCTTTTTCAATTGGAGTAGATAGACTAAACTATCGCCCGGTTCACACTCCATCCACGTCTATTGAACGGGTGAAGAGGCTCATCCCATGTTCCCTGTTTAGGATGTGGTTTCCAGCTTTCTCTTTCCCAATTTTTTTACTCTTTTCCTTTTTCTTTTTTCAATTGGAGTAGATAGACTAAACTATCGCTCAGTTCACCTCCACCCACGTCTATTGAACAGGTGAAGAGGCTTATCCTTGTTCCCTGTTTAGGATGTGGTTTCCGGCTTTCTCTTTCCCAAACTTTTTACTCTTTTCTTTTTTCTTTTTTCAATTGGTGTAGATAGACTAAACTATCGCCCGGTTCACACTCCACCCACGTCTATTGAACAGGTGAAGGAGGCTCATCCCATGTTCCCTGTTTAGGATGTGGTTTCCGGCTTTCTCTTTCCCAATTTTTTTACTCTTTTCTTTTTCTTTTTTCAATTGGAGTAGATAGACTAAACTATCGCTCAGTTCACCTCCACCCACGTCTATTGAACAGGTGAAGAGTCTTATCCCATGTTCCCTGTTTAGGATGTGGTTTCCGGCTTTCTCTTTTCCAATCTTTTCACATTTTTTTCTCAATTGGAATAGATAGACTAAACTATCGCCCGGTTCACACTCCACCCACGTCTATTGAACAGGTGTAGAGGCTCATCCCTTGTTTCCTGTTTAGGATGTGGTTTCCTGCTTTCTCTTTTCCAATGTATTCACTTTTCTTTTTTTTCTTTTTTTTTCTTTTATTTATTCATTTTTTTTTTCATTTCAATTGGAGTAGATAGACTAAACTATCGCCCGGTTCACACTCCTGCGCCTTTTAATTTCGTAATTACAATCAGATGCAAGGATCGAACTCACTACTCCATTTTAATGATTCTAGCGAAACAAGCTTGTTTACCATTACACCACCTCGAGGGGCCCAACAATCAAGTGTAACGAATGACTAAATGCACTGAGTTTATTGTTTTACAAATTATCTTTTAAGCACATATAATCTTTTATTTAGAATCCAAATTCCATCTGCTTACGACCATATCAGGTTGAAAATCCGGTTCCCATACGATCACCAAAGTTAAGCAAAGTTAAGCCTGGTCAGTACCTAGATGGGTGACCACTTGGGAAAACCAGGTGTTATAAGCTTGGGTGTGCAGATGACATAATGGTCATACGGGCAATTTACGTTGAAACATCGGTTCCTGTACGATCCCCGAAGTTAAGCAACGTCGAGCCGGGTTAGTACCTAGATAGGTGACAGATTCCGAATACCAGGTGTTGTAAGCTTGAACGTGCAGGTGATGTAATGGATAACGGATCGGAATTGGAAATCGGAGAGCCAAGTTCCAATTCCAGTTGGGTTCGCTTACGCACAAATACTCTTTTGTATTTATTTTGATCAGCTCTGTATGCTTTTATTAAGTCTCTTGTAAATAAAGAGGAAAGAGTATTAGTTTTTTGACATACCTTCTTAAAACAATCGAGAATGTTGTCAACTAGATGTGAAATCTTGAATCATTTGCATTCATTTTAATCAGCTCTGTGTGTTTCTCTTGTTAAATCTGTTGTAATTAAAGAAGATGTATTACTTTTTCAGCGACGGTCTTAAAACGGTCATGAATAAAAAATATTATGTTGTCAACTAGATTTCAAATTTTGATTCTTGTGCGTCTCTTTTAGTCAAAGTTGCGTGCTTCTACGATTAAATCTATTGTAATTACAGAACAGGTATTACTGTTGTGGTGCAGTGGATATCGGCTCGGAACGAGAAACCGGGGAGCCGAGTTCGAATTCCAGTTGAATCCATTGTATTCACTTACGCGCAAATACCCTTGGGAAAGGTATCAATCCGTCTCTTCCTTCCAGTTATGGGTTAAATAGCAGGACAGATTGGGTTCTATAGCCTTGGTCGGCAACCAGAAAGCAATGGCAACCTACTGCGGGATAATCTTCTGCCCAGTCAGTCATGTCTCTTTCGAGACATGATCGCCCAAGCGTGTATCACGTATGGCACTTAACTGCCTTACTGATAGCTAACCTTACTTCCCCGTTTTTCTCTCCCGAACTCCACTACTTTCACTTTCATTTTCGCTTTCGTGGTTTATGACACACACACACACACACACTCGCACACCCAGACACACGTACACACATACGCACACACATGTATATATCTTCTTCTATGTGCCCTGTCCCTTCAGCACGTAGGCGGTCATGATTCTCCACGTCTCCCTATCCCTGGTGGCTCTTAGTATATTTGCTCCTGTTACACCTGGCAACCACCGTTCCGTCATCCACCTGATCAAGATTTTCAAATATGTTATCCGCTGCCTTCCTCTGTCTCTTTTTTCTTCTATCTGGCCTGTCAGTCTCAGGTTCTCCAAGCTTTCCTCCCTCATTGCATGTCCCAGGAACTTCAGTTGTCTCTTCCTGATGCTCAGTATTAATTTCCTTTTTCGAGACATGATCGCCCAAGCGTGTATCACGTATGGCACTTGACTGACTGAATATAATAGAAACATGATTAAGGCTTCTACTGGGCATAAAGTGGGTGATTGGTTTTCTATTGTCATGAAGTAATAAACTGATCCCCCACTAATTACTATTTATTACTATAATAATATAATTCACCAGTCTACCGCAGAAAGCAATGGCAACCTACTGCGGGATAATCTTCTGCCCAGTCAGTCATGTCGCTTTCGAGACATGATCACCCATGCATGTATTACGTATGGCACTTAACTGACTGACTGAATATAATAGAAACATGATTAAGGCTTCTACTGGGCATAAAGTGGGTGATCGGTTTTCTATTGTCATGAAGTAATAAACTGATCCCCCACTAATTACTACTTATTAATATAATAATATAATTCACCAGTCTACCGCAGAAAGCAATGGCAACCTACTGCGGGATAATCTTCTGCCCAGTCAGTCATGTCTCTTTCGAGACATGATCTCCCAAGCGTGTATCACGTATGGCACTTAACTGACTGATGACTGACCTACTTTCATGCTGGAATTGAGAATGAAAAAGACTACGTTGTCAACTAGATTTAAAAGGTTGAATTTTTTGCATCTCTTTTGGTCAAAGTTCCGTGCTTCTACTATTCAATCTATTGTAATTACAAAAGAACATGTATTACTGTTTGACTGATCTTCATGCTTTATTTCAGAATGAAAAAGACTATTTCAAAGACTAGATTCGTAATAAAGAAACGTCTACGTTCATGTTGGTTAGTTTTGTGTCCTTCTACTATTAAATACATTTGAATTAACAGAATTAGTCTTCCTCTTCTGATTTCGTCTATATTTCTATTTGTTACCCTCCACCAACACCAGGCTTCTTTTTTACACCCTTGTAAACAGACGTTTGTCTTCCATGTGTCCTTTTCCATATTTGTCCCGAGGGTTTTCACATAACGGGCCCAGAGGGCTTTTTCTTGAATGCCCCTCCTTTGTCAGACTCACCGATAACCTTCCGCCGGTGTCGTCTCAAAACTCACACAGCGGAAAATACCTTTTAGTCATTTTGTCTTTTCATTCCTGAAGTTCCAACTACCCACATCTGGTCATCTCCAGCCGTCTTCTCGGCTTTTGGAAGGCCACTCTTTTTCTTTCTATCTATCTATCTATCTATCTATCTATCTATCTATCTATCTATCTATCTATTTCGTATTTGCTTTTCCCTATCACACACTGTCCCTTTCACATTGTCAATCACTCTCTCTTTTTCTTTCTTTCTGTTTTATCAGTTCTGTTCATTATCTATCTATCTATCTATCTATCTATCTATCCTTCAATATATTATCCGTTCAACGTTTTTAGTTTGTTCTTCTAACAGAATTATATATATATATATATATATATATATATATAAAACTACTAAAAAGTTGTAAGTTTAAAAATGTCTTTTTTGACAGTTTTTATTTATTTCTATTATTATATATATATATTTGATATTCCAGACCGGCCTTCCAATCTTTTCACTGTATTCTTTTTATTTATTTTTTTTTTCAATTGGAGTAGATAGACTAAACTATCGCCCTGTTCACACTCCACCCATGTCTATTGAACAGGAGAAGAGGCTCATCCCTTGTTCCCTGTTTAGAATGTGGTTTCCGGCTTTCTTTTTTCCAATCTTTTCACTCTTATGTAGCCTCCTGCACATCAGTGGCGTTACAGCCTTGCTCGGGGTGATATGATTAAAAAAAATGTTTTTTTTTCTAAACATATACTGTTACATATAAGAGACAATGAATGTCTATTATGTTTAATCATGAGCCGTTCTAAACATCGTATTTTGGCTTTAATTTCAGATGAAAATAAAGACAAAAATTCTCCAGCATTTGGATAATTTTTTATTAAGTTGGTTCTAAGCTTTCTGCTCACATGAGCCATCTTCAGAGAGGTTATAAGGACGTTAACATAAAAACATTCACCATCAGCGACGATTTTATCTTGTGTTGACATAAAACTTTGCTAAGCAACAATAGTCAGTCAGTTAAGTGCCATACGTGAAACACGCTTGGGCGATCATGTCTCAAAAGAGACATGACTGACTGAGCAGAAGATTATCTCGCAGTAGGTTGCCATTGCTTTCTGCGGTAGACTGATTGCCGACCAAGGCTATAGAACCCAATCTGTCCTGTTATTTAACCCATAACTGGAAGGAATAGACGGATTAATATCTTTCACAAGGGTATTTGCGCGTAAGTGAATGCAATGAATTTGTAATGCGATTCTATGACGTCACACCGCGTGAGAGCTCGAAATGAAAACAGAACCATATATGTAAATGCAATGTAATGTTTTATGACCAGATTTAAACGTGATTTTATTAAGTGTGGGTTGTTTGGATTTAATGTAGATGGCCTCCAATATCTGAAGGTTCATTTTACTGTGTGCATGAGTGAGGATTATTGTATTGTTGACTAAAATCTGTCTGCTATTACCTACATGACTATGCTTTTCTAAGAAATGTTGTTTAATTGTACTCTGATCAGAAAAGTAACAGATAAGTCTACGGATGAGCGTTGTTGTAGTAAAACCAATATATGTAGTGGGTTTATTCATTCATATATATATATATATATATATATATATATATATATATATGACTCATGATTCAGCGATTTGCGAACACTTTTTATATTTTGTCAAGTGCAGAACAAACTATTCTCCCGATTTCTTTTCTGTCATACGCAGGGTGAGGACGAGACTCCGTTTAGATATCTGGGAATCTATTATTATTAATATGCAACGTCCTGCCCTGTGTAGACAAAGGGAGATAAAATTCAGGTTGGCCTTATTCGGGGAAATTACTACTTAACCCAAGTAATATTTAGTACTTATAAGTTTGTTTTTTAAACATCGGTCGTTGATAATACTTTTTCTATTAACTTATTTGTTTTATATTGCCGACGATTAATTGTCTGACGAGGTGTCGGCCGAAAGGCGCCTAAAATCCCCCTTTTTAAACGAGATACTTTTGCATTTATTTTAATAATAAAGATAAATATGATTCTTATACTTAAATCAATTTTGTCTTAGTGTGGCAGTAAAAAGAACCTGCTTATATATATATATATATATATATATATATATATATATATATATTCTATCGAGTGCAGGACGAATTATTCTCCCGATTTCTTTTCTTTCATACTAAGGGTGAGTACAAGACTCCGTTTAGATATCTGGGAGTCCACTATTATCAATACGCAACGTTCTGCCCTGTGTAGACAAAGGGAGATAAAATTCAGGTTGGCCTTATTCGGAGAGATTACTGCTTAACCCAGGTAGTATTTAGTACTTATAAGTTTGTTTTTTAACATCAGTCGTTGCTGAAAAGTTTTCTATCAACTTCTTTGTTTTATACTGCCGATGATTAATTTTCCGACGAAGTGTCGGTCGGAAGACGCCTGGAAGGACGTAATCTGAATTTGACCGACGATATGCGTGAAACGTTTCGGTGACATTTCCAGATCCCCTTTACCAAGGAGCCTGTTTTTCACGATGAGGAGTTTCGCAACTATTTAGCTGACTTTCCTGGGTTTGGGCCGACTGAAGCAGCTAGATACGAGGGTGAGATCACGGAGGGCGAAGTTCACGTGGCAGTGAAGAGGGTCGGCAGTAGCAAGTCCCTGAAAATTGATGGTCTACCCTATGAATTGTACTTGAGGCTGTCGCACATCTTTGTATCGATTTTGACGGTGATGTTCAACAACTGGTTCCGGTAGGGTTCCATGTCCGATCGGATTTCCTGGGATGTGATCACGGTGTTGAAAAAGGTCAAGGGTGTTTGGGAGAGCTTAGATGATTACAATACAGAGTTAAAGCTTTTGACCAAGATCCTGACGGAGTGCTTGCAGTCAGTTGCCAATATTCTGTTGGGACCCGAGCAGACTCGTGTTGTGAAGAGCCGAACAATTCAGAGCAACCTGCACATGGTCCGCACGATCCTAAAAGGTGTAAAAGACGACGATCAAGCTGCACTAATCAATTTGGATCAGTCCAAGGCATTTGATAGGGTCGACTATCCGTATCTGGCAGCTGTCCTGCAGGCCGCCGGATTCAAAGCCGACTTCTGCAAGTGCATCTGTGTACAGATGAACGGAGAGCGGTCGGGTGCGTTTGCGCTGTCTCGTTCGGTTCGTCAGGGTTTACTTTGCGCTTTAGCGTTGGAGCCCCTCCTTCGCTGTCCCTGGTGGGGCTCGAGCCAGAGATTCTGCGTACGCTGATGACGTATCCATTTTCGTGTCATCCCGGGATGACATTTAGATGGTACAGATAGCACTTGAGCGGTACAAGGTGACAGGGGACAAAATTAACCGCGACAAGTCTTCCAACTTGCAGTTAGGTGCTTGGAAAACCGTTGCTCTCCAAAGAGCCCTTCAGTTAGACTGATGGACCCGTCCACATTCTTGGAGTGTGGTTCAGGCCGGATCACCAGCTAGAGAAGAATTGGTCGGAGGTACTGGCAAATGGTAGGAGCGTCGGTCCAGACTTGGCTTCGACGGCGGTTGTCTGTGAAGGGGTGGGCTGAGGCGTGTATTACATACATCTTTTCCCTCATCCTTTACCGGTTGTCGGTACTCCCTCTCTGTAAGGATCGAAGGAAGGCGATCGAGCGCTTGTTGTCCACTCTCTTGTAGGGTGGACGCAAACATCTGGTGAACAAAGAAGTCTACATCAAATGTCCGTGTCGGTAGGGGGTTAGGAATGCCAGACGTGGCGAGTCATAGACACGACTCGAGGTTGGCTTTCCTACGCAGTGTCTTGACAGAGAATTTGATTTTGAGAGGAGTGTTAGGGACACCTTCCCTTACCTTACTATCACTCTTCCCGTTTCACTGGTGAGCGCCGACATAAGCCCCAAATTCAATCGAATTTCTTACTCGAGTATCGTGATGCACTGTGGGCTATTCCTCGGTCCACTGACCTTTCTCGGTCTCGGAGGCACTTGTATCGTTTATTAGTGGAGGAGGTAGCAAGGAAAGACTCTCTATGTGATCAGCTCGGGTTGTCGGGACCGAGTCATGCTCGTTTTGGTTTGGGGCACCAGTGGCGAATTACTTCAGTAACCCTGAGTTTTTGATTAGCTGGCGGTTGATTCGGAACTTGCTATCTCTCAATGACAGGACCTTCAAATGGGGCGGGGGCGGATTTGCACGACTGTCATCGGTGTGACCTTGGTTTAGAAGAAACGGCTGCACCCTTTTTGACAGCTCATGTCGCTCTCGATCAGCTTGTGCCCATCGATCTCGCGTACACGTGCGATAATTTGTTGCCCGGGTATTCTGGGCTGAAACGGATGTTTTTACGTTGCTGGCCGTAGCTCGAATGGTGATCTCAACGACGCAGCAGGAAGAAATCTTGCGATATGAGCGATATTCTAATTAGATTTTGTGAGCATCAGCTCAGGATGAAGATCGGTTCTGATAGAAAGCTTTTGATATCGACAGATTTCAGAGAAAGGTAGGTAAAAGTAGCAATTGTGCTTCGAGTGAATGGGGCCGGTTTTGATTTTCTTTTTTACGTCCCTTATAGTACAACGGGATGGTTTACCGCGACCCTGCCCCGATTAAGTTAGACTTCTTTTGTGTACCCAGTTAATGTGAATGAATGTGTTCCTAGCCTGTTCCCGGCTTTCTCTTTTGTTATTGTCCAAGTCGAGATTCCCAACCTCCCTAGTTTGTTTTTGGCACCGTTTTTCATCTTGACTGGGTCAATCTTTGATTTTCCCATTCCAGGATTTATTTTGCCTCCCCCTCAGCGAGTGTGCTACTTTATTTCACCGTTTGGCGAAATACAGTAGCCACTCTGAATTTTTGTGGGCGGGTTTTGCTAACATCTGTTTATTTTACTTTGAATATTTAAATTTTAGTTTGCTTTCTGGGCTATTCATCTTCTCCCCTCATTTTTATATCTACATTTTTAAAGTTATTTTTGTATTATATTGTATATAAATTAAATTTTTATTTAATGGGTTTTGTCTCCTGATTTTTAGGCTTTTCCCCTGCGAATATGTGGTATTGTGGCGTTTGGAGGATTGTGTGGTGATAGCTGTGTTCTTGTAGTAAATGAACAAATTGTTAATGAGTGATTGGGAGATTAGCTTTTTGGCCTTGTAACACAGTTTTTTGAGTAATAAATATTGTGTGAACTGGTTTTCTCCAGATCACACTCGCTATTCCATCTGAAGTTGTTGGAGACGCTGTTTATCAGGCAGCCCTCACTTTGTAAACAAAGAGAGTGTTTGCTTGGGCTTGTTCTGCTGGGTCTCTAGCATCTTTAGGTGTAATAACTTGTATCTAAAATTAAAAAATTCCCCCCTTCCGTTTAATCATTTCACCCATAACAGATATTCTTTTTTCATAATTTTTTTCTCGTTTTACAGTTCTGATGAGAAGGAACGAAACCGGTCGTCCAGTGTTTTATTTTAAAATTTGGCACGTCTGATTATGTATTTTAAATTTTTGTCTTTAACGCTATAATATATATATTATAGTGTTAGGCCAGAGGTAGAATCGCCGACTGACGCCAATTCGGTCGGGTTTCAATCCTGGGTTAAAAAGCAATCGGAGTCTAACCGTACTGATGAGCTGTGATACAGCGAGACAGATCTGTCTGCGGATGACAATATATATATATATATATATATATATATATATATATACTGGGGAGAGAGAGAGAGAGGGGGAGCTGTCGACTCTGTTACCTATGACAACAGAAATTAATCTAACGTATCTATTCTAAGAACTGCCTTGACATGGTATTCTGTTTCCCTTTCTTTCATTTTTCTTCCTTTCGTCATTCATTCCTTTCTTTTTACTTCCTTTTGTTTCTTTTTCATTTCTTCTTTTTTCTTCTTTCTTTCTTTCTTTCTTTCTTGTCGTCTTTCTTTTTTTTTATTGCTTTCTTCGTTCATGTCAGCATTTTTCATTTTTTACTTTCTTTCTTTTTTCTTTCTTTCTTTATTCTTTCTTTTCTTTCTTCTGGTCTTTCTTTTTTCCTTCCTTTGTTTCTTCTGGCCTTTTTTCCTTTTGTTAGTGTATTTCGTCTTTTCTTTCTTTCCGTCTTTCTTTCCTCTTTTCTTCTTTTTTCTTTCTTTTTCCTTTCTTTCTTCCTTTTTTCCTTCTTCCTTCCTTCCTTTCTTTTTTCAGGTCTTTTTTCCTTTTCTTAATTTATTTCGTTTTTTCTTTCTTTCTTTTCTTTTTCTTTCTTTTTCTTCTTTTTTCTATCTTTTTCCTTTCTTTCCATTTTCTTCCTTTCTTTCTTTCTTTCGTTATTCTTTCCTTCCTTTCATCCGGTCTTTTTTCTTTTTGTTAGTTTATTTCGTTTTTTCTCTCTTTCCGTTTTTCTTTCTTTTTTTCTTTCTTTTTTCTTCTGTCTTCTTTCTTTTTCCTTTCTTTACATTTTTTCTTTCTTCCTTTTTCCTTTCTGCCTTCCTTTCTTTCTTCTTTTTTTCCTTTTCTTTGTTTATTTCGTTTTTTCTTTCCTTCTTTCTTTTCTTTTGTCTTCTTTTTTTTCTTCCTTTTTCTATCTTTTTCCTTTCTTTCCATTTTCTTCCTTTCTTCCTTTTCTTCTTTATTCCTTCCTTTCTTTCTTCTACCCTTTTTTCCTTTTGTCAGTTTATTTCGTCTTTTTCTTTTCGCCTTTCTTTCCTTTTTCTTCCTTTTTCTTCTTTTTCTTTCTTTTCTTTTCTTTCTTCTTTTTTCTTTCTTTCTTCCTTTCTTTTTTCTGGTCATTTTTCTTTTTCTTACTTTGTTTCGTCTTTTCTTTCCTTCTTTCTTTTCTTTTTTTCTTTTTTTATATCTTTTTTCCTTCTTTACATTTTCTTTCTTTATTTATTTCCTTATTCCTTCCTTCCTTTCATCTTGTCTTTTTTCCTTTTGTTAGTTTATTTCGTCTTTTCTTTCTTTCCTTCTTTCCTTTCTTTTTTCGTTCGTTTTTCTTTCTTTTTCCTTTTTCATTTCTCTTTCTTCCCATTTTCTTTCTTTCTTTCTTTCCTTCTTTATTTATTTATTTATTTATCATACATGTTTCTTTTAATGGGTGATTTAATGGTTATTCTCTCTCTTCAAGTTTTACGATCGAGAAAACGGATGCAAGATTGTCGTTACGGCTTGTCAAACGCGACCGTCATAAGCTGACTGAATTCTCTGCCGAGTGATGACAGCCATTGCCCGCTCAGTGGTAGATGACGGTAACGGTCGGTCTACCCCTTCGGAGGAGCACCAAACTTAGCGCCAGCTATATAACTTACCTCATTCATCAGCTTTCTTCGAGAATTGACACGTGACATGACACGTGACATGACACATCTCTCTGCACACGGTGACAATTTTGAATTCCTACTAAAAACGAATCCTTCTCAAGCTTTCAATTTATCTCTTTCATAATTCTTTCCTATTCTACATCACCTTCTCTCTCTCTCTCTCTCTCTCATATTTCCCCACTCCCATTCTAACTCACTCTCGCTCTTTTTTTCCTCTCTCTTCTACCTTCATTTTTCTCTCTTATTCGCTCTCCCTTTCTATCACTCTCTTTATCTTATTTGCCCACCTTTTCTCGCTCCCCGTTTTAATAGCTCTCAATCTATATTCCTCTTTCTCTTAATCACTAACTCCTTCTTCCTTCCTTCTTATTCATCTTCTCTCTTTCTTTATTTCTTTCTTGTATACTCCTTCTCTTTCTAAGTCTTGATCTTTCTCTCTCTAATCAGTTTATATCAACGTCTGTCTCTATAACTCATCCTTTCCCTCTTAGTAGCTCATTCATTCTACTCCCTTCTCTCTTAATCAACTTGCCCTTTCTCTTTTATCACTCGCCCTTTCTGTCTTCTTCCTTATTCACTTTCTCTCTCTCTCTCTCTCTCTCTCTCTCTTCCTCACTCTTTTTTATTCGCTCTCTTATTTCTGTCTTCTTTCTCTCTTTCATTCGCTATATCACCTTCTTTCTCTTATTCATTCCCGTTTTCAAACTCCCTTTTCTCTCGTACACTCTCATTGATCTTCCTTGATCTCTCACACACACTCTCTCTCTCTCTCTCTCTCTCTCTCTCTCTCTCTTATCAGTTTATATCAGCCTCTGTCTCACACTTCTTCACTCCTGTTTTTTTAACTCATCCTTTCCCTCTTAATAGCTCATCCATTCTACTCCCTACTCTTAATCAACTTACTCTTTCTTTTATCACAGGCTCTTTCTGGCTTCTTCCTTATTCACTTTCTCTGTTTCTCTCGCTTCCTCACTCTCTTTTATTCGCCCTCTCTTTCCTGTCTTCTTTATCTCTTTCATTCACTATATCACCTTTCTCTTATTCATTCCCGTTTTCAATCTCCCCTTTTCTCCCATAATCGCTTTCATCTCTCTCTCTATCACTATCTCTCTCTCTCTCTCTCTCTCTCACACACACACACACACACACACACACACACACACTTTCTTTTTCTATTTGTTCATTTTTCTCTTTTGTATATTTACTTATGTTAATTCAATACAAGGCCCAACAGCCACTAAAGATAGAGGGTTTCAGTGTGAAGATATATTAAGGTGAGAAAAGACAGGCTTTCGGAATATGGAGTTAAAGTAGAATAAAGAGGAAAACCAGTTATGAACAGGATATAAGTCATAAATCTCAACTTGAGAAATTAGGCTTGAGAAAAAACCGGAAACCCAATTTTGAACAGGAAATAAATGATAGACTTCTACACCTGTCCAAAAGTCCGGAGTAGAGTGTGAAACGAACGATAGACCAATCTATATACTCCAATTGACGAAAAATGAATAATAAATATAATTTCAGACTTTACGTAAAGACGTGAAATTATGGAGTTGAACTAGAATTTAAACGAAACCGGAAACCGAGTCCTAGACAGAAAACAAGGGATAAACATCTACACTTGTTCAAAAAGACGGAGAAGAGTGTGAAACGAACGATAGACCAATCTATATACTCCAATTGAGGAAAAATGAATAATAAATATAATTTCAGATTTTACGTAGAGACGGTAAAATTATAGAGTTGAAGTAGAATTTAAAAGAAACCGGAAACCTAGTTCTAGACAGAAAACAAGGGATAAACATCTACACTTGTTCAAAAGGACGCAGAAGAGTGTGAAACGAACGATAGACCAATCTATATACTCCAATTGACGAAAAATGAATAATAAATATAATTTCAGAGTTTGCGTACAGACGTTAAAATTATAGAGTTGAAGTAGAATTTAAAAGATACCGGAAACCTAGTACAAGAGAAAACAAGAGATATACATCTACACTTTTTCAAAAGGACGGAGAAGAATGTGAAACGAACGATAGACCAATCTATATACTCCAATTGATGAAAAATGAATAATAAATATAATTTCAGAGTTTGCGTACAGACGTTAAAATTATAGAGTTGAAGTAGAATTTAAAAGAAACCGGAAACCTAGTCCAAGACGGAAAACAAGGGATAAACATCTACACTTGTTCAAAAGGACGGAGAAAAGTGTGAAACGAACGATAGACCAATCTATATACTCCAATTGACGAAAAATGAATAATAAATATAATTTCAAAGTTTACGTAGAGTCGTTGAAATTATAGAGTTGAAGTAGAATTTAAAAGAAACCGGAAACATAGTTCTAGACAGAAAACAAGGGATAAACATCTACACTTGTTCAAAAGGACGCAGAAGAATGTGAAACGAACGATAGACCAATCTATATACTCCAACTGAGGAAAAATGAATAATAGATATAATTTTAGAGTTTAAGTAGAGAAGTTAAAATTATAGAGTTGAAGTAGAATTTTTAAAAAACCGGAAACCTTGTACAAGAGAGAAAAAGAGATATACATCTACACTTTTTCAAAAGGACGAAGAAGAGTGTGAAACGAACGATAGACCAGTCTATATACTCCAATTGAGGAAAAATGAATAATAAATATAATTTCAGATTTTACGTAGAGACGGTAAAATTATAGAGTTGAAGTAGAATTTAAAAGAAACCGGAAACCTTGTTCTAGACAGAAAACAAGGGATAAACATCTACACTTGTTCAAAAAGACGGAGAAAAGTGTGAAACGAACGATAGACCAATCTATATACTCCAATTGAGGAAAAATGAATAATAAATATAATTTCAGAGTTTGCGTACAGACGTTAAAATTATACAGTTAAAGTAGAATTTAAAAGAAACCGGAAACCTAGTCCAAGACGGAAAACAAGGGATAAACATCTACACTTGTTCAAAAAGACGGAGAAAAGTGTGAAACGAACGATAGACCAATCTATATACTCCAATTGAGGAAAAATGAATAATAAATATAATTTCAGAGTTTGCGTACAGACGTTAAAATTATACAGTTAAAGTAGAATTTAAAAGAAACCGGAAACCTAGTCCTAGGCAGAAAACAAGGGATAAACATCTACACTTGTTCAAAAGGACCGAGAAGTGCGTGAAACGAACGATAGACGAATCTATATACTCGAACTGAGGAAAAATAAATAATAAATATAATTTCAGAGTCTAGATATACATCTACACTTTTTCAAAAGGACGAAGAAGAATGTGAAACGAACGATAGACCAATCTATATACTCTAATTGAGGAAAAATGAACAAAAAATATAATTTCAGAGTTTGCGTAGAGGCGTTAAAATTATAGATTTGAATATTTTAAAGCCTTTATTTCCAGTATTGCTTTAATTGTAGAACATTAATTGATATATGTATATATATGAATGTTATTTTATACTCAAATTGTCTTTCTTGATTTTATAATCATTTTATGACTCATAGTGGGCTATCTTCCCACAAGGCCAAATTCCCTTAACCTGCAACGGTATACAATTACCCTTCACTAGAACGGAATCTTACTACAACTAGAAAAAGAATAAATAAGTTAAGATACCCGCAATAATGTTATTAAAAAAATAACGGCCGCTTTCAGGAACATAATTTTATTCTTAAAAGAAATTACTGTAGAAATGTTGAAAATAGTCAAAATATGAGCGTTGAGCATCTATGCACTTCCTACCATCGATCGAGGAGATTATTTATTCCTCGTTGAGTATATGTTATTGGGTGTGATGCAACGAAATCTTTAAAAGCTGATTCCACCTCTGATTTGGACCTAAAAGTTTTACCATTTAAAAATATGATTAAGTGCTTAAAAAATTCTAACCACTGGGTGGAAGATCAGGAGATATGCAGAATATGGTAAATGATCGTATCCCAAGTTTTTTGTAACGTCATTCTTGCAACATGTGACCACGCGTTATCGTGGAGCAAAATTGGACCGCTTCGATTCACCAATTCAGTCCTCATTTTTTGCAGGGTGTGCATGCATTTCAGTAAGCTGATTGCAGTAAAGCTATGCATTAATACTCTGACTTGTTCACGGAAAGCTGGAGTGGATAACACCAATTGCAGACCATCTGACAGTCACAATAATCTTTTGCTGATGCAACTTTGGCTTTGAGAAATGTTTAGGGAGTCATCACGATCAAGCCATTAAGCTGATCGTTTACAGTTATCAAGTGACTATTCGGTCAAGAAAGATATCATTGGTGTTATGCAGAAAGAGCATCGAGTACACTTCAAAACGTCTAATTTTGATTTTCATTGAGATCATGAGGAACCCATTTATCGTGGCTTGCGGCCATATCACATTGAATACACCGGTTCTCGCTCGATCACCGAAGTTAAGCAACGTTGAGCCTGGTCAGTACTTAGATGAGTGATCGCTTGGGAATACCAAGTGCTGTAAGCCTTTAGTGACGGATGTGCGTTGTGGTGCAGTGAATATCGGCTCGGAAAGAGAAATCGGTGAGCCGATTCCGAATTCCAGTTGAATACCCTGCATTCACTTAAGCACTGGTATCCTTGGGAAAGTTATTAATCTGTCACTTCCCTCAAGTTAAGGGCTAAATAACAGGGTAGGACTTGGGAGACCCTGTCCTTAAAAACAAATCCTAATGAATCTTGGTACTCGAAAAGAAAAAGTATTACTAGAAACAAAACTTATATAAAAACAAAAATAAATTGTTGAAAGAAAAAGTTATTACCAGCAATATATAAATTAAATTTAGTTGGCAACAAATGACCCGCCGAGGTTGATATGCCATAAAACAAAACAACCAACCATTTATCGAGCTTTTTCAGCTTGCCAGTACTCTGCAAATAGCATCAAACAGATGCAATACTGACACTATGCCTCTGAGACATTTCTCTGACACTTCCACTTGGGTTTTGTTCAACAACTGTTTCAAATTGTTCATTGTCAAGACTGCATGACCCTTCTTCATCTTCAAGGCTCTCATCACCGGTACGGATTTTCTGGAACCATCTTCGGACTGTCCGATTACTTGTAGACCCATCTCCCCATGCACTGTCGATATTGGAAGTTTAGGAGTCACTGTGTCCAAGTTTGAACTTATGCAAGGAAAGTAAACTAAGTCCATGGTTTATCATGTTCAAAATTAAATGATTCTATGCCTCAAGGATATTTTTGTCAAAATAAAATTAAAAATTATTGAATAGCACATATTGATTATTATGCATACCAAAATTCATCTAATATATACCGTGAATACTATGTTAAAATGGCTTTCAAAATACAACACTTCGAGTGACCATTATTTTTCTAACAACCTAATATATACCGTGAATACTATGTTAAAATGGCTTTCAAAATACAACACTTCGAGCGACCATTATTTTTCTAACAACCTAATATATACCGTGAATACTATGTTAAAATGGCTTTCAAAATACAACACTTCGAGCGACCATTATTTTTCTAACAACCTAATATATACCGTGAATACTATGTTAAAATGGCTTTCAAAATACAACACTTCGAGCGGCCATTATTTTTCTAACAACCTAATATATACCGTGAATACTATGTTAAAATGGCTTTCAAAATACAACACTTCGAGCGACCATTATTTTTCTAACAACCTAATATATACCGTGAATACTATGTTAAAATGGCTTTCAAAATACAACACTTCGAGCGACCATTATTTTTCTAACAACCTGATATATACCGTGAATACTATGTTAAAATGGCTTTCAAAATACAACACTTCGAGCGACCATTATTTTTCTAACAACCTAATATATACCGTGAATACTATGTTAAAATGGCTTTCAAAATACAACACTTCGAGCGACCATTATTTTTCTAACAACCTGATATATACCGTGAATACTATGTTAAAATGGCTTTCAAAATACAACACTTCGAGCGGCCATTATTTTTCTAACAACCTGATATATACCGTGAATACTATGTTAAAATGGCTTTCAAAATACAACACTTCGAGCGACCATTATTTTTCTAACAACCTAATATATACCGTGAATACTATGTTAAAATGGCTTTCAAAATACAACACTTCGAGCGACCATTATTTTTCTAACAACCTGATATATACCGTGAATACTATGTTAAAATGGCTTTCAAAATACAACACTTCGAGCGGCCATTATTTTTCTAACAACCTGATATATACCGTGAATACTATGTTAAAATGGCTTTCAAAATACAACACTTCGAGCGACCATTATTTTTCTAACAACCTAATATATACCGTGAATACTATGTTAAAATGGCTTTCAAAATACAACACTTCGAGCGGCCATTATTTTTCTAACAACCTGATATATACCGTGAATACTATGTTAAAATGGCTTTCAAAATACAACACTTCGAGTGACCATTATTTTTCTAACAACCTAATATATACCGGAATTACCATGTTAAAATGGTTTTCAAAATACAACACTTCGAGCGGCCATTATTTTTCTAACAACCTAATATATACCGTGAATATTTGCGTTATACCGGTTTTAAATACAACACTTCGAGCGGCCATTATTTTTCTAACGACCTAATATATACCGTGAATACTATGTTAAAATGGTTTTCAAAAATACAACACTTTGTTTAATCATTATT
Organism: Ascarosepion bandense; assembly: GCA_037127315.1. Taxonomy (NCBI): domain Eukaryota; kingdom Metazoa; phylum Mollusca; class Cephalopoda; order Sepiida; family Sepiidae; genus Ascarosepion; species Ascarosepion bandense. The sequence continues at coordinate 658,174 of JBBBDQ010032678.1, read as the reverse complement.
TTTCTAACAACCTAATATATACCGTGAATACTATGTTAAAATGGCTTAAAATACAACACTTCGAGCGACCATTATTTTTCTAATACCTTGATATATACCGTGAATACTATGTTAAAATGGTTTCTTCAAAATAGAACACTGAGCGTATCATTATTTTTCTTAACAACCTAATATATACCGTGAATACTATGTTAAAATGGCTTTCAAAATACAACACTTTGAGCGACCATTATTTTTTCTAACAACCTGATATATACCGTGAATACTATGTTAAAATGGCTTTCTAAAATACAACACTTCGAGCGGCCATTATTTTTCTAACAACCTAATATATACCGTGAATACTATGTTAAACAGCTTTCAAATACAACACTTCGAGCGGCCATTATTTTTCTAACGACCTAATATATACCGTGAATACTATGTTAAAATGGCTTTCAAAATACAACACTTCTTGAGCGACCATATTTTTCTAACAACCTAATATATACCGTGAATACTATGTTAAATGGCTTTCAAAAATACAACACTTCGGGAGTGACCATTATTTTCTAACAACCTAATATATACCCGTGAATACTATGTTAAAATGGCTTTCAAAATACAAATACTGAGCGACCATTATTTTTCTAACAACTCAATATATACCGTGAATACTATGTTAAAATGGCTTTCAAAATACAACACTTCCGAGCGACCATTATTTTTTTAACAACCTGATATATACTGTGAATACTATGTTAAAAATGGCTTTCAAAATAGAACACTTCGATGACCATTTTTCTAACAACCTAATATATACCTATCGTGAATACTATGTTAAAATGGCTTTCAAAATAGAACACTTCGAGCGACCATTATTTTTCTAACAACCTGATATATACCGTGAATTACTATGTTAAAATGGCTTAAAAATACAACACTTCGAGCGACCATTTTTCTAACAACCTAATATATACCGTGAATACTATGTTAAAATGGTTTTCAAAAATACAACACTTCGAGCGGCCATTATTTTTCTAACAACCTGATATATACCGTGAATACCTATGTTAAAACGGTTTTCCAAAAAAGGCAACTACTTGAGCGACCATTATTTTTCTAACAACCTAATATATACCGTGAAATAAATGGTTTTCAAAAAATACAACACTTCGAGTGACCATTATTTTTTTAACAACCTGATATATACCGTGAATACTATGTTAAAATGGCTTTCAAAATAGAACACTTCGAGCGACCATTATTTTTCTAACAACCTAATATATACCGTGAATACTATGTTGTGCCTGGCTTTCAAAATAGAACACTCGAGCATCAATATTTTTCTAACAACCTTTCGATATATACCGTGAATACTATGTTAAAATGGCTTTCAAAATACAACACTTGAGTGACCATTATTTTTCTAACAACCTAATATATACCGTGAATACTATGTTAAAATGGCTTTCAAAATAGAACACTCGAGCGACCATTATTTTTCTAACAACCTAATATATACCGTGAATACTATGTTAAATGTATTTCAAAATACAACACTTCGAGCGACCATTATTTTTCTAACAACCTAATATATACTGTAATTACTATGTTAAAATGGCTTTTCAAAATACAACACTTCGAGCGGCCATTATTTTTGTAACAACCTGATATATACCGTGAATACTATGTTAAAATGGCTTTCAAAATACAACACTTCGAGCGACCATTATTGTTTTTCTAACAACCTAATATATACCGTGAATACTCTGTTAAAATGGCTTTTCAAAATACAACACTTCGAGCGGCCATTATTTTTGTAACAACCTGATATATACCGTGAATACTATGTTAAAATGGCTTTCAAAATACAACACTTCGAGCGACCATTATTTTTCTAACAACCTAATATATACCGTGAATATTATGTTAAAATGGCTTTTCTAAATAGAACACTTCGAGCGACCATTATTTTTGTAACAACCTAATATATACCGTGAATACTCTGTTAAAATGGCTTTTCAAAATACAACACTTCGAGCGACCATTATTTTTCTAACAACCTAATATATACCGTGAATACTATGTTAAAATGGCTTTTCTAAATAGAACACTTCGAGCGACCATTATTTTTCTAACAACCTAATATATACCGTGAATATTATGTTAAAATGGCTTTTCAAAAATATAACACTTCGGTCGGCCATTATTTTTGTAACAACCTAACGAATGAATCCATTACCCATTGCTTGTTCTGGTTGGCACTCGACAAGAAATGTTTAACATTTTAAATGAACTTTTTTTTTCAATAATAATAATAATAATATTCTTTTCTGGTGTAGTCTAGCTCCGTGAAACCGTTTTACAGATGACGTCAATAATAAAAGATAAATCAAGATTGCACATCTAGTTTTTTTGAAACTACGAAAAAAATATGGACAACGGATATCAGCTGCGTGAGAATTAGAAAGCAATATATGGGATTCTCCTAACTAAACGGAAAGCATCCAGACATTTGAAATGTTTCCTCTGCCATTTCTTCAACTATTGCATTGGGATTTCGGGGAAAAACATTACACCACCTCCCCCGACAGTCTAGATAAAACTGCTTGCAACCTGAAGCTGATACACTAGGGTCGAAATGAAGGAGAAATATGTGAACGCAGGTGACAGCAATCCTGAAAGAGAATTTTCCAGGCTGTTTTAAAAAGATCAAAGAGACGATGCAATAAGTGTGTGAATTTACAACAATAAAAATTTGAAGTCAACGTTGGCGCCATTGCCCTAGGTAGGTCAACTTTTTTCGGACACCGCGAACATAAGAAACCAGGCAATAAAGATTATTATTCTTCTTCTTCTATGTGCCCTGTCCCTTCAGGACGTAGGTGATCATGGCTCTCCACGTCTCCCTATCCCTTGTGGCTCTTAGTATGTTTGCTCCTATTGTCCTGGCAACCCCCGTTCCGTCATCCACCTGATCAGACCCTGCAAATATGTTATCCGCTGCCGTCCTCTGTCTCTCCTTCCTTCTATCTGTCCAGTCAGTATCAGGTTCTCCAGGCTCTCCTTCCTCATTGCATGTTCCAGGAACTTCAGTTGTCTCTTCCTGATGCTCAGCATCAATTTCCTTTTTGCTGCCATTCTTTCTAACACTTCGTCGTTGCTTGTATGCTCAGTCCACGATATCCGTAGCATCCTTCTGTAGAACCACATTTTGGCCGCTTCCAGTTTTGTACTTGTTTTATATTTACTTTTGATATAAACATTATTTAAGGTGAACGAAGATAAATTTCTGATTCTTGTTTTTTACCTGAAATTCCCGCCCAAAACAAATTTTAAGCGGGAAAAATAACAACGGCTAACCCTCCCTTAGAACTTCTACTCATCACCAACGACAGACACATCCCCTTTTGTTATTTTTTAGATTTATCGATTGATAAAATGGATTTGGCAAATGCAGTAAAAGTTAGGTGGGGATAAGGGTTAGAATATGGCCAGTCTGGACATTTGCCGCAATTGGACATTGCTTCATGTTTTCTTTTAATTATTGTAACCATTATTCTTCTTTGTTTTCTTTATCTCCCATCTCTTATACAACTTCTTTTTTCTTTCTTTCTTTCTTTCTTTCTTCTTCTTCTTCTTCTTCTTCTTATTATTATTATTATCATTATTATTATTATTATTATTATTATTATTATTATTATCTTCTTTTATTGTTTCTGTTATTCATCTTCTTTTATTAATCTGTTGGTCTTTTTCTTTGATTTTCTTGTTTTTTCTTTATATTTTTTCTATCAAAATTTCTTTTTTTCTATTCTTCTTTTTTCTTCTTTTCTTCTTCTTTTCTTCTTTTCTTTTTTTTTATCTGTATCAATGTTTACTCACTTTTACGTTTTCCTATTAGCGAATAATTTTTCTTCTCCTTTTTTTCTTCTTTTCCTTTTCTTCTTTTTTCTTCTTCTTTTCTTCTTTTTTATATGTATCAATTTTTACTTTCTTTTACCTTTTCCTCTGAGCGAATTATTTTTCTTCTTCGTTTTTCTTTTTCTTTTCCTTTTCTTCTTTTTTCTTCTTCAATTTTTACTTTCTTATAGTCTTTCCTATTAGCGAATTCTTCTTCTTCTTCTTCTTCTTCTTCTTCTTCTTCTATATGTATCGGTTTTCTATCTCTTTTACTGTTTTCTGTTATCCGATTATTTTTCTTCTTCCCTTTCTTCTTCTATCCTTATCATCTTCCCTTTTATATTTTTCTAGTATTTATTTTATATTTTTATTCTTTTTCTACCTCTTCTACCAGTATTACTTCTTCTTCTTCTTCTTCTTCTTCTTCGTCGTCTTTCTTTCTTTCTTTCTTTACTTTTTCTATCTATATCCCTTTTACTTTCTTTTTTTCTCTTATCAGTTTATTTCTTCTTTTTGTTCCAAGTCTTCTTCTTCAAATTTTCCTTTCATTTTTTCACCTATGTTTTTAACATCTGTTTTTATTTTCCATCGTCGTCTTTATCAGAACGTGTTTCTTTTTTTATCTTCCTTGTTCCATTTTTTTTCTCTCTTTATTTTAATCTATTTTTTCCTTTTCAACTTCCTTTTTTTTTCCGAGTTGTTTTTTTTCTTTTCTTCTTTCCAATTCCGTTTCTTTATCTGTCTATTCCGTCTATTCTGCATTTGTCCCTTTCCGTCCCTTCTTCATTCTTTTTACTCCCCCCTTTCTGTTTTCCCCCCACCCCGACCTCAGTCATGTTTCTTGGTTTCTCTTGTTTTTATAGAGTTCACTGCTTTACACTAATACAGTTCACTGACAAATAATTATATGATTGCGTTGACAATGTTAAAATTACGAGAGACAAAAATCCCCTGAGGCCCCGGCGGAGCCCGATAACTCCTGAAACAGTTCACTAGACCATTTGTTCATTCTTCTTCTTCTTCTTCTTCTTCTTCTTCTTCAAAATGTACGTGTTTACATTTTCCATCTAGTCTTTCCCTATCCTCCTCTTCTTCTATTTTACCTTTCTTTTTCTTCTATCTCTCTTCTTTTTTATCTTTTTTGCTTTCGTTATCTGGTTCTTTCCATCACGTCCTATTTTTCTACTTCTACTTTTCTTCTCTTTCAGATATTCGTACTTTACACCCACCCTTTAAATAAGCTTCTTCCTCTACTTCATCTTTTTCCTCCTTGTTGTTGTTGTTCTTCTTCTTATTATTATTATTATTATTATTATTATTATTATTATTATTATCTTGGTTCCATTCATTCTGTTATTCGTCTCCTTTTATCACCTTTTTTTTTTCTATTCTTCTACTATTACTACTTATTTAAAATTTCCACCGTTCCTTTCACCATTTCTTCCTCTTTCATATCAGTCTATCTATGTTTGTTTATTTTTATACTAGCAGTATAGCCCGGCGTTGCTCGGATGTAATGAAAACTTTAAAACTAATCCATTGTCCTGGAGCTCAGACTCAGCCGAAAGAATATTTTAAATAATAAAATAATTGCGACAATTTACCAATCGCACCTAGTATATATATATATATATATATATATATATATATATATATATATATATATATATATATATATAGCAGTATAGCCCGGCGTTGCTCGGGTGTAATGAAAGCTTTAAAACTAATCCATGGTCCTGGACTCTTTGGGCGTTGGCACGAAAGACTAAAAGCCAACAGTTGTTTCCAGTTAAAGCGAAACCGTAGACTGAAAGAAAAATGAATGGATGTAAGTCAAATTTTGATTTCCTGGTATCGATATCAAATAAGTTTTTTCGTCTTAAACTGAATTTTGAAGGCTAAATAAGTCCTCTGAGTAAATGGTATCATGGCTGAGACTAAGAACTATAATTATACCAAGTTAGAGCCAAACCCGAAGCAAAAACTAAAATAAAAGGGTTGAAAAAATACAGACATACAGGCAGGTAAACAGACACACACACAAACATCTTGCCTTTTATATATATATATATATATATATATATATATATATTATCGATTTTCTGCACTATTGTAAGAACTGAAACCGTGAAACTTCTGAATATCGTTTCTTATGTCTTTGTCTATGAGTGTATCAAATTTGATTAAAATCGGACCACTCTTTCTATAACCCGATTTTTTCGATTATCGATTTTCGATATTTATCGGAAGTACCTCGACACAAAACCTAGCTAAGAACACTCGCAGACGCTTATAGTACAACTGTGTAAATTTTCCAGAAAATCGGTTCAGCCGTTTCGGAGTGTATAGGTAACGGACACACACACACACACATACACACACACACACACAGAGACAAAGTTCCATTTATAAATAAGTTTAGATAGATAGATAGATAGATAGATAGATAGATAGATAGATAGATAGATAGATAGATAGATATCTGTCTGTATGTCTTCCCGTCTATGTAAATCTGTTTATTATCTATGTATTTATCTAACTAAATCTCTCTCTCTCTCTCTCTCTCTCTCTCTCTCTCTCTCTCTCTCTCTCTGTATGTGTGTGTGTGTAGGATTTTTCCTTCTATGTAAATCTATCTATCTATCTATCTATCTATCTATCTATCTATCTATCTATCTATCTAAACTTGTTTTATCTATCTTGGAATGTTTACTATCTATCTACCCCAGTCTGTTCTTTATCTATACATTTTTATGTCTGTATATCTACCCATATATATATATATACCTGTCTATCTATCTGTCTATCTCAATCTGTTCGTATCTATATATACATATATATAACACGCTATAGTCTGCTTCTCTACCGAGCGTACTTAGCGACTGATGTCAATTCGGTCGGGTTTTATCCGCCATTATCATTTCTTTCTTTCTTTCTTTCCATTCGTTATTGACTTTACCAATCATTGCCTAGTTCTTTTCCCTTTTTCTTTTCTCTTCCATGTTGGCCTTGTATATCGTTACTTCATTCTTTCCCGTTTACTTCTTTTCTTCCTTTTCCCTTTTTCCTCTTCTCGTCTCCGTTTTATTCCTTCTTCTTCCCTTTCTATTCTTTGTCTTTCCTCTTTCCTGACATTCTATTCATATCTACACCTTTGTGCAAATTAATTGAAACGGCTACTTTAGTTTTATTTCTTTCACCATACGATCTGATTTACACCCATGCAGTAACAGGGTGTAATCGGTTTCCCTTTTTGTCCACAAATTAGGTCATTTGGAGTGGTGTGCAGATATGAATATATTTTCGAGGTGTATGATGAAATTTGTTTGGCCTTGAAAAATAATGCGTCATCCGTGATTACATCAGATTTTGTTCTCAAACACTATTGTCTCGATTGTCGATTAGTTGTCCTACGACCATTGTCTGCGATGGACATTACTCCAAGGAAGCATGCAAAAATTGTAACACTACACGAACGCACTGACCTAACAGAGAAATCGCGGATATTGTTGGTGTCAGCCTTTCAGCTGTCAGCTGCGTCATCAAGGCGAAGAAACAAACTGGATCCATCAGTCTAAAAAGTAAAGAAAAATGCGATCGGAAGAGAAAAAAACAACGCCAAGAGACGACGTATACGTGATCAGGGAAAGTGTGAAAGATCATAAGACATAATTCGTTTTTTTTTTTTTCAATCAATTTGCACAAGGTATCTATCTAATTCTGTTTATAATTTCTTCTTTTCATATATGTCTTTCGACCTCATTTTTTCTTTCATATGTTTCTATCTCGGTCTATTCCTATCTCTCATCTATCTCATTCTGTTCATATCTATCTTTCTTTCTATGCATCTACCTATCTATCTGCTTCAGTCTACCTATATATACTTGCCATCAATTAATATCTGTCTATTTATATATCATTGACTGTTGGTGTCTATCGCATAAGATGCACATAAAGTTCTCGCTGTTTTCCAAAAGATGGCATTCACAGAAATGCGTGCGTGCAGTTTCAGATTATATGGTGAAGTGTTATGGTGAAACACACCTATTCCTCAGATAATGGACTCTCCCTCCTATATAAATAAGAACTAACAGGAAGTTAACTAGAGAAGTTCATGGGAAGTTCTTAAGAGTTCTTAGAAGTTCTAGATAGTTATTAGATTTCAGTAGAACTATTAGTTAGTTCCAGTTTGGACATAGTTGGACTAAGGCAGTCGATATTAGTCGGCAGTTAGCCGAATACAAAAGAGTCAGCTTACGGTGGAAGATTACCAAGTTCCTAACATTTTGGGTGCGTTAAGTCGATTAGCAACCGACATAGCACGATTATAACCTTCAGTGCGAAAACTGCTCCACAACAATAAGGAAGTACTTTAAAGAAGTACTATAAGCAAGCTTGAAATACAGTTTATGTGGGAATTTTACTGCACTACTTTATTCAAAAGAAATTTGCAGCTGAAGCTTAGAGAATTCTTGTTGAGACTTAAGGCGACCATGCTCTGTTTGAAACAGCATGCAGAGATTGGTATTGGCGCTTAAAAAATAATGATTTTGATGTTGAAAATAAAGAACGCTCTGGTGCACCGAAAAGTTTGAAGACAAAGAATTTAAAACATTACTTCATGAAAACTCATGTCAGAAGCATGCTGAACTTGCAGAATCATTAGGAGTTGATCATACAACAGTTTCAAACACGTTTGAAAGCATTAGAAATTATTTAAAAGCAAAGATATTGGGTGTCGTACGAGTTGAAGCCAGGAGACGCCGAATGGCGTCTTGTCAACGGCAGAAAGGTAAAGGTTTTTTGCATCGTATCGTCAAAATACCTAGGAAGTATTTTAACAAGAGATGGAAACTGCAACACAGATATCCGAAGGCGAATTGGCATGGCGAAGGACGCGTTCGAGAAGCTGCGTAAAAAGACACATGAAAATTTCACTAGAAACAAACAAAAGAGTACTAGATTGCCATGTGATGTTAGTTCTTCAATACGGCAGTGAATGCCGGACAATATCATCGAATATGAGGAAAAAACTTTAGGCGGTGGAAATATGGTTCTACAGAAGGATGCTGAGGATATCATGGACCGAGCATGTGAACAATGATGAGGTGTTGGAAAGAATGGCAACAAAAAGAAAATTAATAGTGAGCATCAGGAAGAGACAACTGAAGTTTCTGGGACATGCAATTAGGAAGGAGGGCTTAGAGAACCTGATACTGACAGGCCAGATAGAAGTAAAAAAGAGAAAGAGGAAGGCAGCGGATAACATATCTGAAGAGCCTGAGGTGGATGACAGAACGGGGGTTGCGAGGTGTAACAGGAGAAAACATGCTAAAAGCCACTAGGTATAGGAAGACGTGAAAAGCCATGATCGCCCACGTCCTGAACAGGGCACATCGAAGAAGAAGAACGTGACCGGAGATGAAACGTAGAGGTCCTTCAAATATGTTATTCGCTGCTTTCCCCTGTCTCTCTTTCCCACTATCTGGCCTGTTAGTATAAGATTCTCCAAGCCTTCCTTCACTTTTCGCGAACCACCGATCTGTAGAACCATTTCCCAACAGCGATGGCAAAGACGAATATCCACGATCATGACAATATTAAATCTATAGCATTGAAGTGGCAAACAACCCTTGTCATTTCGGTATTTTATTGTTTGGAGGTAAGATCCACACGAGCAGGTACCTCCGCGAACTACTGTTCTGTGGAATCGACTGCTATAAGGATATTTTCACGGTTACAAAAATCTTAAATCTCTAGCCTTAAAGTGGCAAACACCCCTTATTATTTCGGTATTCTATTAATAGGAAGCAAGACCCACACGAGCCGCTACTTTTCGTGAACCACCGCTTTGTGGAAACGTCTCCCAATAGGATGCTTCCACGATCACGACAATATTAAATCTCTAGCCTTCAAGTGGCAAACAACAATTATTACCTCGGTATTCTACTGATATAAAACAAGATACCCACGGGCTGTTTCTTTCGGCAAATTACTATTCTGTGATATCGTCTCCCAATCTTAAATCTCTAGCCTTCAAGTGACAAACAATCCTTATTCCCTTGGTAGTCTATTGATAGGAAGTAAGTCCCACTTGAGCAGTTTCTTACCGCGAACCACGCGCTCTGTGGAGCCGTATCTCAACAGGATATTTCCACGATCACTACAATCTTAAATCTCTAGCCTTCAAGTGACAAACAATCCTTATTCCCTTGGTAGTCTATTGATAGGAAGTAAGTCCCACTTGAGCAGTTTCTTACCGCGAACCACGCGCTCTGTGGAGCCGTATCTCAACAGGATATTTCCACGATCACTACAATCTTAAATCTCTAGCCTTCAAGTGACAAACAATCCTTATTCCCTTGGTAGTCTATTGATAGGAAGTAAGTCCCACTTGAGCAGTTTCTTACCGCGAACCACGCGCTCTGTGGAGCCGTCTCTCAACAGGATATTTCCACGATCACTACAATCTTAAATCTCTAGCCTTCAAGTGACAAACAATCCTTATTCCCTTGGTAGTCTATTGATAGGTAGTAAGTCCCACTTGAGCAGTTTCTTACCGCGAACCACGCGCTCTGTGGAGCCGTATCTCAACAGGATATTTCCACGATCACTACAATCTTAAATCTCTAGCCTTCAAGTGACAAACAATCCTTATTCCCTTGGTAGTCTATTGATAGGAAGTAAGTCCCACTTGAGCAGTTTCTTACCGCGAACCACGCGCTCTGTGGAGCCGTATCTCAACAGGATATTTCCACGATCACTACAATCTTAAATCTCTAGCCTTCAAGTGACAAACAATCCTTATTCCCTTGGTAGTCTATTGATAGGAAGTAAGTCCCACTTGAGCAGTTTCTTACCGCGAACCACGCGCTCTGTGGAGCCGTCTCTCAACAGGATATTTCCACGATCACTACAATCTTAAATCTCTAGCCTTCAAGTGACAAACAATCCTTATTCCCTTGGTAGTCTATTGATAGGAAGTAAGTCCCACTTGAGCAGTTTCTTACCGCGAACCACGCGCTCTGTGGAGCCGTATCTCAACAGGATATTTCCACGATCACTACAATCTTAAATCTCTAGCCTTCAAGTGACAAACAATCCTTATTCCCTTGGTAGTCGATTGATAGGAAGTAAGTCCCACTTGAGCAGTTTCTTACCGCGAACCACGCGCTCTGTGGAGCCGTATCTCAACAGGATATTTCCACGATCACTACAATCTTAAATCTCTAGCCTTCAAGTGACAAACAATCCTTATTCCCTTGGTAGTCTATTGATAGGAAGTAAGTCCCACTTGAGCAGTTTCTTACCGCGAACCACCGCTCTGTGGAGCCGCCTCTCAACAGGATATTTCCACGATCACTACAATCTTAAATCTCTAGCCTTCAAGTGACAAACAATCCTTATTCCCTTGGTAGTCTATTGATAGGAAGTAAGTCCCACTTGAGCAGTTTCTTACCGCGAACCACGCGCTCTGTGGAGCCGTATCTCAACAGGATATTTCCACGATCACTACAATCTTAAATCTCTAGCCTTCAAGTGACAAACAATCCTTATTCCCTTGGTAGTCGATTGATAGGAAGTAAGTCCCACTTGAGCAGTTTCTTACCGCGAACCACGCGCTCTGTGGAGCCGTATCTCAACAGGATATTTCCACGATCACTACAATCTTAAATCTCTAGCCTTCAAGTGACAAACAATCATTATTCCCTTGGTGGTCTATTGATGGAAGTAAGTCCGCCAGGCAGTTTCTTGCGAACCACGCGCTCTGTGGAGCCATCTCAACCTTTTCACGATCACTACAATCTTAAATCTCTAGCCTTCAAGTGACAAACAATCCTTATTCCCTTGGTAGTCCTATTGATAGGAAGTAAGTCCACCGAGCGGTTTCTTGCGAACCACCGCTCTGTGGAGCCGCCTCTCAACAGGATATTTCCCCAGTCACTACAATCTTAAATCTCTAGCCTTCAAGTGACCAAACAATCATATTCTTGGTAGTCTATTGATGAGAAGTAAGTCCCACTTGAGCAGTTTCTTACCGCGAACCACGCGCTCTGTGGAGCCGTGTCTCAGCAGGATATTTCCACGATGCTACAATCTAGCCTTCAAGTGACAAACAATCCTTATTCCCTTGGTAGTCGATTGATAGGAAGTAAGTCCCACTTGAGCAGTTTCTTACCGCGAACCACGCGCTCTCGTAGGAGCCGTATCTCAACAGGATATTTCCACGATCGCTACAATCTTAAATCTCTAGCCTTCAAGTGACAAACAATCCTTATTCCTTGATGATCAGTTGATGGGAAGTAAGTCCCACTTGAGCAGTTTTCTTACCGCAGACACGCGCTCTGTGGAGCCGTATCTCAACAGGATATTTCCACGATCACTACAATCTTAAATCTCTAGCCTTCAAGTGACAAACAATCCTTATTCCCTTGGTAGTCTATTGATGGGAAGTAAGTCCGCCGAGCGGTTTTCTTGCAAGAACCACCGCTCTATTAGACCTACTCAACAGGATATTTCCACGATCACACTACAATCTTAAATCTCTAGCCTTCAGTGACAAACAATCCTTATTCCCTTGGTAATCTGTGATAGAATAGAGGTCCCACTTGAGCAGTTTCTTACCGCGAACCACGCGCTCTGTGGAGCCGTGGCAGGATATTTCCACGATCACTACAATCTTAAATCTCTAGCCTTCAAGTGACAAACAATCCTTATTCCCTTGGTAGTCGATTGATAGGAAGTAAGTCCACTTGAGCAGTTTCTTACCGCGAACCACGCGCTCTGTGGAGCCGTATCTCGGCAGGATATTTCCACGATCACTCGTCTTAAATCTCTAGCCTTCAAGTGACAAACAATCCTTATTCCCTTGGTAGTCTATTGATAGGAAGTAAGTCCCACTTGAGCAGTTTCTTACCGCAGACCACGCGCTCTGTGGAGCCGTATCTCAACAAGGATATTTCCACGATCACTACAATCTTAAATCTCTAGCCTTCAAGTGACAAACAATAACCTTATTCCCTTGGTAGTCTATTGATAGGAAGTAAGTCCCACTTGAGCAGTTTCTTACACCGCGAACCGCGCTCTGTGGAGCCATGTCTCAACTTAGCAGGATATTTCCACGATCACACAATCTTAAATCTCTAGCCTTCAAGTGACAAACAATCCTTATTCCTTGGTGATGATTGATAGGAAGTAAGTCCCACTTGAGCAGTTTCTTACCGCGAACCACGCGCTCTGTGGAGCCGTATCTCAACAGGATATTTCGATCACTACAATCTTAAATCTCTGGCAAGTGACAAACAATCCTTATTCCCTTGGTAGTCTAATGATGGGAAGTAAGTCCCCACTTGAGCAGTTTCTTACCGCGAACCACGCGCTCTGTGGAGCCGTATCTCAACAGGATATTTCCCACGATCACTACAATCTTAAATCTCTAGCCTTCAAGTGACAAACAATCCTTATTCCCTTGGTAGTCGTTGTTGAAGTAAGTCCCACTTGAGCAGTTTCTTACCGCGAACCACGCGCTCTGTGGAGCCGTATCTCAACAGGATATTTCCACGATCACTACAATCTTAAATCTACAACCTTCAAGGACAAACAATCCTTATTCCCTTGGTAGTCTGTTGATAGGAAGTAAGTCCCACTTGAGCAGTTTCTTACCGCGAACCACGCGCTCTGTGGAGCCGTATCTCAACAGGATATTTCCACGATCACTACAATCTTAAATCTCTAGCCTTCAAGTGACAAACAATCCTTATTCCCTTGGTAGTCTATTGATGGTAGACCCACTTGAGCAGTTTCTTACCGCGAACCACGCGCTCGTAGACCGTCTCTCAACAGGATATTTCGATCCTGCAATCTTAAATCTCTGTGCTTCAAGTGACAAAGCCAATCCTTATTCCCTTGGTAGTCTATTGATAGGAAGTAAGTCCCACTTGAGCAGTTTCTTACCGCGAACCACGCGCTCTGTGGAGCCGTATCTCAACAGGATATTTCCACGATCACACTACAATCTTAAATCTCTACCAGCTTCAAGTGACAAACAATCCTTATTCCCTTGGTAGTCGATTGATAGGAAGTAAGTCCCACTTGAGCAGTTTCTTACCGAACCACGCGCTCTGTGGAGCCGTCTCTCAACAGGATATTTCCACGATCACTACAATCTTAAATCTCTAGCCTTTAGTGACAAACAATCCTTATTCCCTTGGTAGTCGATTGATGGGAAGTAAGTCCCATGACAGTTCTTACCGCGAACCACCGCTCTGTGGAGCCGCCACTCAGCAGGATATTTCCACGATCACTACAATCTTAAATCTCTAGCCTTCAAGTGACAAACAATCCTTATTCCCTTGGTAGTCGATTGATAGGAGTAAGTCCCCGCCCGAGCAGTTTCTTACCGCGAACCACCGCTCTGTGGAGCCGCCTCTCAACAGGATATTTCCACGATCACACTACAATCTTAAATCTCTAGCCTTCAAGTGACAAACAAATCCTTATTCCCTTGGTAGTCGATTGATAGGAAGTAAGTCCCACTTGAGCAGTTTTCTTACCGCGAACCACGCGCTCTGTGGAGCCGTATCTCAACAGGATATTTCCACGATCACTACAATCTTAAATCTCCTAGCCTTCAAGTGACAAACAATCCTTATTCCCTTAGTAGTCTATTGATAGGAAATAGAATCCCTTGAGCAGTTTCTTACGCGAGCCGCGCTCTGTGGAGCCGTATCTCAACAGGATATTTCCACGATCACTACAATCTTAAATCTCTAGCCTTCAAGTGACAAACAATCCTTATTCCCTTGGTAGTCTATTGATAGGAAATGCAGTCCCACTTGAGCGGTTTCTTACCTGCATGAACCACGCGCTCTGTGGAGCCGTATCTCAACAGGATATTTCCACGATCACTACAATCTTAAATCTCTAGCCTTCAAGTGACAAACAATCCTTATTCCCTTGGTAGTCGATTGATAGGAAGTAAGTCCCACTTGAGCAGTTTCTTACCGCGAACCACGCGCTCTGTGGAGCCGTATCTCAACAGGATATTTCCCACACTACAATCTTAAATCTCTAGCCTTCAAGTGACAAACAATCCTTATTCCCTTGGTAGTCTATTGATAGGGAGTAAGTCCCACTTGAGCAGTTTCTTACCGCGAACCACGCGCTCTGTGGAGCCGTATCTCAACAGGATATTTCCACGATCACTACAATCTTAAATCTCTAGCCTTCAAGTGACAAACAATGCTTATTCCCTTGGTAGTCGATTGATAGGAAGTAAGTCCGCCAGGCAGTTTCTTACCGCGAACCACGCGCTCTAATGGAGCCGTCTCTCAACAGGATATTTCCACGATCACTACAATCTTAGAAATCTCTAGCCTTTGAAAATGACAAACAATCCTTATTCCCTTGGTAGTCGATTGATAGGAAGTAAGTCCCACTTGAGCAGTTTCTTACCATGACCACCGCTCTGTGGAGCTACTTCCTCCAACAGGATATTTCCACGATCACTACAATCTTAAATCTCTAGCCTTCAAGTGACAAACAATCCTTATTCCCTTGGTAAAGATCGATTGATGAGAAGTAAGTCCCATGAGCAGTTTCTTACCGCGAACCGCTCTAATAGACCGCCTCTCAACAGGACTATTTCCACGATCACTACAATCTTAAATCTCTAGCCTTCAAGTGACAAACAATCCTTATTCCTTGGTAGTCGATTGATAGAATGAGGTCCCACTTGAGCAGTTTCTTACCGCGAACCACCGCTCTGTGGAGCCGCCACTCAACGGGATATTTCGATCACTACAATCTTAAATCTCTAGCCTTCCAAGTGACAAACAATCACTTATTCCTTGGTAGTCGATTGATAGGAAGTAAGTCCCACTTGAGCAGTTTCTTACCGCGAACCACCGCTCTGTGGAGCCTCTCTCAACAGGATATTTCCACGATCACACAATCTTAAATCCCTTCCAAGTGACCAACAATCCATGTTCTTGGTGGTCGATTGATGGGAGTAGAATCCGCCAAGCAGGTTTCTTACCGCGAACCACCGCTCTGTGGAGCCGCCACTCAACAGGATATTTCCACGATCACTACAATCTTAAATCTCACAGCCAGGTGACAAACAATCTTATTCCCTTGGTAGTCGATTGATGATGATCCCTTGAGCGGTTTTCTTGCGCAGACCACCGCTCTGTGGGGCGCCACTCAACAGGATATTTCCACGATCACTACAATCTTAAATCTCAGCCTTCAAGTGACAAACAATCCTTATTCCCTTGGTAGTCGATTGATAGGAAGTAAGTCCCACTTGAGCAGTTTCTTACCGCAGAAACACGCGCTCAATGGAGCCGCCTCTCAACAGGATATTCACGATGACTACAATCTTAAATCTCAACCTTCCAATTGACAACAATCCTTATTCCTTGGTAGTCTATTGATAGGAAGTAAGTCCCACTTGAGCAGTTTCTTACCGCGAACCACCGCTCTGTGGGTCGCCTCTCAACAGAGGATATTTCCACGATCACTACAATCTTAAATCTCTAGCCTTCGAGTGACAAACAATCCTTATTCCCTTGGTAGTCGATTGATAGGAAGTAAGTCCCACTTGAGCAGTTTCTTACCGCGAACCACCGCTCTGTGGAGCCGCCTCTCAACGGGATATTTCCACGATCACTACAATCTTAAATCTCTAGCCTTCAAACGACAAACAATCCTTATTCCCTTGGTAGTCTATTGATGAGTAGAGTCCGCGAACCAGTTTCTTACCGCGAACCGCGCTCTGTGGAGCCGTCACTCAACAGGATATTTCGCGATCACTACAATCTTAAATCTCTAGCCTTCAATAACAAACAATCCTTATTCCCTTGGTAGTCGATTGATAGGAAGTAAGTCCCACTTGAGCAGTTTCACCCGCGAAACACGCGCTCTGTGGAGCCGTCTCTCAACAGGATATTTCCACGATCTCTACAATCTTCGTCTAGCCTTTAAGTGACAAACAATCATTATTCCCTTGGTAGTCGATTGATAGGAAGTAAGTCCCACTTGAGCAGTTTCTTACCGCGAACCACCGCTCTGTGGAGCCGCCTCTCAACAGGATATTTCCACGATCACTACAATCTTAAATCTCTAGCCTTCAAGTGACAAACAATCCTTATTCCCTTGGTAGTCTATTGATAGGAAGTAAGTCCCACTTGAGCAGTTTCTTACCGCGAACCACGTGCTCTGTGGAGCCGTCACTCAACAGGATATTTCCACGATCACTACAATCTTAAATCTCTAGCCTTCAAGTGACAAACAATCCTTATTCCCTTGGTAGTCGATTGATAGGAAGTAAGTCCCACTTGAGCAGTTTCTTACCGCGAAACACGCGCTCTGTGGAGCCGTCTCTCAACAGGATATTTCCACGATCACTACAATCTTAAATCTCTAGCCTTTAAGTGACAAACAATCCTTATTCCCTTGGTAGTCGATTGATAGGAAGTAAGTCCCACTTGAGCAGTTTCTTACCGCGAACCACCGCTCTGTGGAGCCGCCACTCAACAGGATATTTCCACGATCACTACAATCTTAGAAATCTCTAGCCTTCAAGTGACAAAACAATCCTTATTCCCTTGGTAGTCTATTGATGGAAGTAAGTCCCCACTTGAGCAGTTTCTTACCGCGAACCACGTGCTCTGTGGAGCCGTCACTCAACAGGATATTTCACGTCCTACAATCTTAAATCTCTAGCCTTCAAGTGACAAACAATCCTTGTTCCCTTGGTAGTCGATTGATAGGAAGTAAGTCCCACTTGAGCAGTTTTCTTACCGCGAAACGCGCTCTGTGGAGCCGTCTCTCAACAGGATATTTCCACGATCACTACAATCTTAAATCTCTAGCCTTCAAGTGACAAACAATCCTTATTCCCTTGGTAGTCTATTGATAGGAAGTAAGTCCCACTTGAGCAGTTTCTTACCGCGAACCACGCGCTCTGTGGAGCCGTATCTCAACAGGATATTTCGTCACTACAATCTTAAATCTCTAGCCTTCAAACGACAAACATTCCTTATTCCTTGGTAGTCTATTGATAGGAAGTAAGTCCACTTGAGCAGTTTCTTACCGCGAACCACGCTCTGTGGGCATACCGTATCTCAACAGGATATTTCCACGATCACTACAATCTTAAATCTCTAGCCTTCAAGTGACAAACAATCCTTATTCCCTTGGTAGTCTATTGATAGGAAGTAAGTCCCACTTGAAAGGCAGTTTCTTACCGCGAAACACGCGCTCTGTGGAGCCGTCTCTCAACAGGATGTTTCCACGATGACTGAAAATCTTAAATCTCTAGCCTTCAGAGTAGCAAACAATCCTTATTCCCTTGGTAGTCTATTGATAGGAAGTAAGTCCCACTTGAGCAGTTTCTTACCGCGAACCACCGCTCTATGGAGCCGTCTCTCAACAAGGATATTTCCACGATGACTACAATCTTAAATCTCTAGCCTTTAAGTGACAAACAATCCTTATTCCCTTGGTAGTCGATTGATAGGAAGTAAGTCCCATGAGCAGTTTCTTACCGCGAACCACCGCTCTGTGGAGCCGCCACTCAACAGGATATTTCGATCACTACAATCTTAAATCTCTAGCCTTCAAGTGACAAACAATCCTTATTCCCTTGGTAGTCTATTGATAGGAGTAAGTCCCTTGAGCAGTTTCTTACCGCGAACCCGCGCTCTGTGGAGCCGTCTCTCAACAGGATATTTCGATCACTACAATCTTAAATCTCTAGCCTTCCAAGTGACAAACAATCCTTATTCCCTTGGTAGTCGATTGATAGGAAGTAAGACTCCCACTTGAGCAGTTTCTTACCGCGAACCACCGCTCTGTGGAGCCGCCACTCAACAGGATATTTCCACGATCACTACAATCTTAAATCTCTAGCCTTCAAGTGACAAACAATCCTTATTCCTTGGTAGTCTATTGATAGGAAGTAAGTCCACTTGAGCAGTTTCTTACCGCGAACCACGCGCTCTTTTGGCGGAGCCATTAATACCAGCAGGATATTTCCACGATCACTACAATCTTAAATCTCTAGCCTTCAAGTGACAAACAATCCTTATTCCCTTGGTAGTCGACTGATAGGAAGTAAGTCCATGAGCAGTTTCTTACCGCGAACCACCCCGCTCTGTGGAACCGCCACTCAACAGGATATTTCCACGATCACTACAATCTTAAATCTCTAGCCTTCAAGTGACAAACAATCCTTATTCCCTTGGTAGTCTATTGATAGGAAGTAAGTCCATAAGGCAGTTTCTTACCGCGAACCCTACGCGCTCTGTGGGGCCGTATCTCCAACAGGATATTTCCACCGTCACTACAATCTTAAATCCTCTAAGCCTTCAGGAAACCGACAATCCTTATTCCCGCTTGGTAGTCTATTGATAGGAAGTAAGTCCCACTTGAGCAGTTTCTTACCGCGAACCACCGCTCTGTGGAGCCGCCACTCAACAGGATATTTCCACGATCACTACAATCTTAAATCTCTAGCCTTCAAGTGACAAACAATCCTTATTCCCTTGGTAGTCGATTGATAGGATGTAAGTCCACTTGAGCAGTTTCTTACCGCGAACCACGCGCTCTGTGGAGCCGTCTCTCAACAGGATATTTCGATCACTACGTCTTAAATCTCTAGCCTTCAAGTGACAAACAATCCTTATTCCCTTGGTAGTCGACTGATAGGAAGTAAGTCCCACTTGAGCAGTTTCTTACGAACCACCGCTCTGTGGAGCCGCCACTCAACAGGATATTTCCACGATCACTACAATCTTAAATCTCTAGCCTTCAAGTGACAAACAATCCTTATTCCCTTGGTAGTCTATTGATAGGAAGTAAGTCCACTTGAGCAGTTTCTTACCGCAGACCACGCGCTCTGTGGAACCACGTATCTCAACAAGGATATTTCCACGATCACCACAATCTTAAATCTCTAGCCTTCAAGTGACAAACAATCTTCCCACTGGTAGTCGATTGATAGGAAGTAAATCCCCCTTGAGCAGTTTCTTACCGCGAACCACCGCTCTGTGGAGCCGCCACTCAACGGATATTTCCACGATCACTACAATCTTAAATCTCTAGCCTTCAAGTGACAAACAATCCTTATTCCCTTGGTAGTCTATTGATAGGAAGTAATCCCACTTCGAGCAGTTTCTTACCGCGAACCACGCGCTCTGTGGAGCCGTATCTCAACAGGATATTTCCACGATCACTACAATCTTAAATCTCTAGCCTTCAAGTGACAAACAATCCTTATTCCTTAGTCGACTGATAGGAAGTAAGTCATGAGCAGTTTCTTGAACCACCGCTCTGTGGAGCCACCACTCAACAGGATATTTCCACGATCCTACAATCTTAAATCTCTAGCCTTCAAGTGACAAACAATCCTTATTCCTTGGTAGTCTATTGATAGGAAAGTAAGTCCACTTGAGCAGTTTCTTACCGCGAACCACGCGCTCTGTGGAGCCGTATCTCAACAAGGATATTTCCACGATCACTACAATCTTAAATCTCTAGCCTTCAAGTGACAAACAATCCTTATTCCCTTGGTAGTCGACTGATAGGAAGTAAGTCCCCGCTTGAGCAGTTTCTTACCGCGAACCACCGCTCTGTGGAGCCGCCACTCAACAAGGATATTTCCACGATCACTACAATCTTAAATCTCTAGCCTTCAAGTGACAAACAATCCTTATTCCCTTGGTAGTCGATTGATAGGATGTAAGTCCGCCAGGCAGTTTCTTACCGCGAACCACGCGCTCTGTGGAGCCGTCTCTCAACAGGATATTTCCACGATCACTACAAATCTTAAATCTCTAGCCCTTCAAGTGACAAACAATCCTTATTCCCTTGGTAGTCGACTGATGAAGTAAATCCCACTTGAGCAGTTTCTTACCGCGAACCACCGCTCTGTGGAGCCGCCACTCAACAGGGATATTTCGATCGCTACAATCTTAAAAATCCTCTAGCCTTCAAGTGACAAACAATCCTTATTCCCTTGGTAGTCTATTGATAGGAAGTAAGTCCCACTTGAGCAGTTTCTTGCG
Organism: Ascarosepion bandense; assembly: GCA_037127315.1. Taxonomy (NCBI): domain Eukaryota; kingdom Metazoa; phylum Mollusca; class Cephalopoda; order Sepiida; family Sepiidae; genus Ascarosepion; species Ascarosepion bandense. Next base: position 637,217 of record JBBBDQ010032678.1, on the reverse strand, counting down.
AACCACGCGCTCTGTGGGCCAAACATACTCAACAGGATATTTCCACGATCACTACAATCTTAAATCTCTAGCCTTCAAGTGACCAAACAATCCTTATTCCTTGGTAGTCGATTGATGAAGTAAGTCACTGAGCAGTTTCTTACCGCGAACCACCGCTCTGTGGAGCCTCTCAACAGGATATTTCCACGATCACTACAATCTTGTCTAGCCTTCAAGTGACAAACAATCCTTATTCCCTTGGTAGTCTATTGATAGGAAGTAAGTCCGCCAGGCAGTTTCTTAGTGCGAACCACGCGCTCTGTGGAGCCGTCTCTCAACAGGATATTTCCACGATCACTACAATCTTAAATCTCTAGCCTTCAAGTGACAAACAATCCTTATTCCCTTGGTAGTCGATTGATAGGAAGTAAGTCCCACTTGAGCAGTTTCTTACCGCGAACCACCGCTCTGTGGAGCCGTCTCTCAACAGGATATTTCCACGATGACTACAATCTTAAATCTCTAGCCTTTAAGTGACAAACAATCCTTATTCCCTTGGTAGTCGATTGATAGGAAGTAAGTCCCACTTGAGCAGTTTCTTACCGCGAACCACCGCTCTGTGGAGCCGTCTCTCAACAGGATATTTCCACGATGACTACAATCTTAAATCTCTAGCCTTTAAGTGACAAACAATCCTTATTCCCTTGGTAGTCGATTGATAGGAAGTAAGTCCCACTTGAGCAGTTTCTTACCGCGAACCACCGCTCTGTGGAGCCGTCTCTCAACAGGATATTTCCACGATGACTACAATCTTAAATCTCTAGCCTTTAAGTGACAAACAATCCTTATTCCCTTGGTAGTCGATTGATAGGAAGTAAGTCCCACTTGAGCAGTTTCTTACCGCGAACCACCGCTCTGTGGAGCCGCCTCTCAACAGGATATTTCCACGATCACTACAATCTTAAATCTCTAGCCTTCAAGTGACAAACAATCCTTATTCCCTTGGTAGTCTATTGATAGGAAGTAAGTCCCACTTGAGCAGTTTCTTACCGCGAACCACGCGCTCTGTGGAGCCGTCTCTCAACAGGATATTTCCACGATCACTACAATCTTAAATCTCTAGCCTTCAAGTGACAAACAATCCTTATTCCCTTGGTAGTCTATTGATAGGAAGTAAGTCCCACTTGAGCAGTTTCTTAGTGCGAACCACGCGCTCTGTGGAGCCGTCTCTCAACAGGATATTTCCACGATCACTACAATCCATAATCTCTAGCCTTCAAGTGACAAACAATCCTTATTCCCTTGGTAGTCGACTGATAGGAAGTAAGTCCAACTAGGCAGTTTCTTACCACTGAACCACCGCTCTGTGGAACCGCCTCTCAACGAGATATTTCTACGATGACTACAATCTTAAATCTCTAGCCTTCAAGTGACAAACAATCTTGTTCCCTTGGTAGTCTATTGATAGGAAGTAAGTCCCACTTGAGCAGTTTCTTACCGCGAACCACCGCTCTGTGGAGCCGTCTCTCAACAGGATATTTCCACGATCACTACAATCTTAAATCTCTAGCCTTCAAGTGACAAACAATCCTTATTCCCTTGGTAGTCGATTGATAGGAAGTAAGTCCCCACTTGAGCAATTTCTTACCGCGAACCACCGCTCTGTGGAGCCGTCTCTCAACAGGATATTTCCCACGATCTTCTAATCTTAAATCTCTAGCCTTCAGTGACAAACAATCCTTATTCCCTTGGTAGTCTATTGATAGGAAGTAAGTCCCACTTGAGCAGTTTCTTACCGCGAACCACCGCTCTGTGGAGCCGTCTCTCAACAGGATATTTCCACGATCACTACAATCTTAAATCTCTAGCCTTCAAGTGACAAACAATCCTTATTCCCTTGGTAGTCTATTGATAGGATGTAAGTCCCACTTGAGCAGTTTCTTGCGAACCACCCATGCCTCTGCGGAGCCATCTCTCAACAGGATATTTCCACGATCACTACAATCTTAAATCTCTAGCCTTCAAGTGACAAACAATCCTTATTCCCTTGGTAGTCTATTGATAGGAAGTAAGTCCCACGCTTGAGCAGTTTCTTACCATGGAAACCACCGCTCTGTGGAGCCGCCTCTCAACAGGATATTTCCACGATGACTACAATCTTAAATCTCTAGCCTTCAAGTGACAAACAATCCTTATTCCCTTGGTAGTCTATTGATAGGAAGTAAGTCCCACTTGAGCAATTTCTTACCGCGAACCACCGCTCTGTGGAGCCGTCTCTCAACAGGATATTTCCACGATCACTACAATCTTAAATCTCTAGCCTTCAAGTGACAAACAATCCTTATTCCCTTGGTAGTCTATTGATAGGAAGTAAGTCCACTTGAGCAGTTTCTTACCGCGAACCACCGCTCTGTGGAGCCGCCTCCTCAACAGGATATTTCCACGATCACTACAATCTTAAATCTCTAGCCTTCAAGTGACAAACAATCCTTATTCCCTTGGTAGTCTATTGATAGGATGTAAGTCCACTTGAGCAGTTTCTTACCGCGAACCACCGCTCTGTGGAGCCGTCTCTCTCCAACAAGGATATTTCCACGATGACTACAATCTTAAATCTCTAGCCTTCAAGTGACAAACAATCCTTATTCCCTTGGTAGTCTATTGATAGGTAAGTCCCACTTGCGACATTCTTACCACCGAACCCACCGCTCTGTGGAGCGTCTCTCAACAGGATATTTCACGATCTCCTAATCTTAAATCTCTAGCCTTCAAGTGACAAACAATCCTTCCTTGGTAGTCTATTGATAGGAAGTAAGTCCCACTTGAGCAGTTTCTTACCGCGAACCACCGCTCTGTGGAGCCGCCTCTCAACGGGATATTTCCACGATGACTACAATCTTAAATCTCTAACTTCAAGTGACAAACAATCCTTATTCCCTTGGTAGTCTATTGATAGGATGTAAGTCCCACTTGAGCAGTTTCTTACCGCGAACCACCGCTCTGTGGGGCCGTCTCTCAACAGGATATTTCCACGATGACTACAATCTTAAATCTCTAGCCTTCAAGTGACAAACAATCCTTATTCCCTTGGTAGTCTATTGATAGGATGTAAGTCCCACTTGAGCAGTTTCTTACCGCGAACCACCGCTCTGTGGAGCCGCCTCTCAACAGGATATTTCCACGATGACTACAATCTTAAATCTCTAGCCTTCAAGTGACAAACAATCCTTATTCCCTTGGTAGTCTATTGATAGGATGTAAGTCCCACTTGAGCAGTTTCTTACCGCGAACCACCGCTCTGTGGAGCCGCCTCTCAACAGGATATTTCCACGATGACTACAATCTTAAATCTCTAGCCTTCAAGTGACAAACAATCCTTATTCCCTTGGTAGTCTATTGATAGGATGTAAGTCCCACTTGAGCAGTTTCTTACCGCGAACCACCGCTCTGTGGAGCCGCCTCTCAACAGGATATTTCCACGATGACTACAATCTTAAATCTCTAGCCTTCAAGTGACAAACAATCCTTATTCCCTTGGTAGTCGACTGATAGGAAGTAAGTCCCACTTGAGCAGTTTCTTACCGCGAACCACCGCTCTGTGGAGCCGTCTCTCAACAGGATATTTCCACGATCACTACAATCTTAAATATCTAGCCTTCAAGTGACAAACAATCCTTATTCCCTTGGTAGTCTATTGATAGGAAGTAAGTCCCACTTGAGCAGTTTCTTACCGCGAACCACCGCTCTGTGGAGCCGCCTCTCAACAGGATATTTCCACGATGACTACAATCTTAAATCTCTAGCCTTCAAGTGACAAACAATCCTTATTCCCTTGGTAGTCTATTGATAGGATGTAAGTCCCACTTGAGCAGTTTCTTACCGCGAACCACCGCTCTGTGGAGCCGTCTCTCAACAGGATATTTCCACGATCACTACAATCTTAAATCTCTAGCCTTCAAGTGACAAACAATCCTTATTCCCTTGGTAGTCTATTGATAGGAAGTAAGTCCCACTTGAGCAGTTTCTTACCGCGAACCACCGCTCTGTGGAGCCGTCTCTCAACAGGATATTTCCACGATGACTACAATCTTAAATCTCTAGCCTTCAAGTGACAAACAATCCTTATTCCCTTGGTAGTCGACTGATAGGAAGTAAGTCCCACTTGAGCAGTTTCTTACCGCGAACCACCGCTCTGTGGAGCCGTCTCTCAACAGGATATTTCCACGATCACTACAATCTTAAATCTCTAGCCTTCAAGTGACAAACAATCCTTATTCCCTTGGTAGTCGACTGATAGGAAGTAAGTCCCACTTGAGCAGTTTCTTACCGCGAACCACCGCTCTGTGGAGCCGCCACTCAACAGGATATTTCCCCGATGACTACAATCTTAAATCTCTAGCCTTCAAGTGACAAACAATCCTTATTCCCTTGGTAGTCTATTGATAGGATGTAAGTCCCACTTGAGCAGTTTCTTACCGCGAACCACCGCTCTGTGGAGCCGTCTCTCAACAGGATATTTCCACGATCACTACAATCTTAAATCTCTAGCCTTCAAGTGACAAACAATCCTTATTCCCTTGGTAGTCTATTGATAGGAAGTAAGTCCCACTTGAGCAGTTTCTTACCGCGAACCACCGCTCTGTGGAGCCGTCTCTCAACAGGATATTTCCACGATCACTACAATCTTAAATCTCTAGCCTTCAAGTGACAAACAATCCTTATTCCCTTGGTAGTCTATTGATAGGATGTAAGTCCCACTTGAGCAGTTTCTTACCTGCGAACCACCGCTCTGTGGAGCCGTCTCTCAACAGGATATTTCCACGATCACTACAATCTTAAATCTCTAGCCTTCAAGTGACAAACAATCCTTATTCCCTTGGTAGTCGACTGATAGGAAGTAAGTCCCACTTGAGCAGTTTCTTACCGCGAACCACCGCTCTGTGGAGCCGTCTCTCAACAGGATATTTCCACGATCACTACAATCTTAAATCTCTAGCCTTCAAGTGACAAACAATCCTTATTCCCTTGGTAGTCGATTGATAGGAAGTAAGTCCCACTTGAGCAGTTTCTTACCGCGAACCACCGCTCTGTGGAGCCGTCTCTCAACAGGATATTTCCACGATCACTACAATCTTAAATCTCTAGCCTTCAAGTGACAAACAATCCTTATTCCCTTGGTAGTCGACTGATAGGAAGTAAGTCCCACTTGAGCAGTTTCTTACCGCGAACCACCGCTCTGTGGAGCCGTCTCTCAACAGGATATTTCCACGATCACTACAATCTTAAATCTCTAGCCTTCATGTGACAAACAATCCTTATTCCCTTGGTAGTTTATTGATAGGATGTAAGTCCCACTTGAGCAGTTTCTTACCGCGAACCACTGCTCTGTGGAGCCGTCTCTCAACAGGATATTTCCACGATCACTACAATCTTAAATCTCTACCCTTAGAGTGGCAAACAATCCTTACTCCCTCGGTATTCTAATGATAGGATGTAAGATCCACACGGGCAGTTTTTTTCCGCAAATTACTTATCTGTGATACCGTCTCCCGATATGGTATTTCCACAATCACGACAATATTAAATTTCTAGCTTTCAAGTAGCAAACAACCTTTATTATTTCGGTATTCTATTGATAGGAAGTAAAATCCTCACGAGTATACTCTTTTTGCGAACCGTCTCCCCAGAGGATATTTCCACGAAGACTTACAATCTTAAATCTGTAGCCTTTTAATAGAAAACAACCTTTATTCCTTTGTTATTTTACTGATAGGAAGTCCCAGCTTCTTCTCGTGAAACACCGCTCTGTGGAATCATCTCACAAGTGGATATTTTTAACGAGACTTCAATCTTACATCTCTAGCCTTCAAGGCTAGCACTCGACATACCACTCACGTGGTAGCAAGAAACCCTTATTCCCACGATATTCTATTGATAGGAAGTCAGTTCAACTCTAGCAACTTTTCTCGTGAACCACTGCTCTGCGGGATTGACTTCCTCTTGGGTGTCGATTACTAAAATATTAACCTGTTTGTATCTGTTTCCGGTTACTGCAATATTAACCTGTTTATATCTAGGGTTAACCGCTATTTTCCTCACATATCCGCTTAAAGTGTTCCTATTACTCTGCTAACTAGTCAAAAGATTATCTAGCTACTGGTAGGCCCATGGTTCCCAACCCCGGGGTAAATTACCCCAGTGGGATAATGAGCTCATATTTTGGGGGTAATGGATGTTTGGTTTGGGAAGAAGCAATCAGTTTATAATTTCACACTGTGCCAAATTATTAACGAGACAGCATTTTAAGAACGAATTCCTCCTACCCCAATCTCTCTTAAAGTATCTTTCTTTCAAGCCTTATGGGGAAAAACTCAAAATTTCTCCACTTTTTAGACACCAGATCATAGAACTGTGATCATAGTCAAATTCTGGCGAGGTTACGGCTAGTATACCTCTGATTATTATAGATTAGTATTATTGTATTTAATAATTTCCATTAACTTTGTCTGCTTTTGATGTATGAAAATATAATTACTTCTTTTCCTATATTACGGGTATTTGTTCATTGGGGTAATGGATAATAGTGAAATTGTATTTTGGGGTTATCGCAGCAAAACGGTTGGGAACCTATGGCCTACGCGGTAACTGGGTACAAACCTCGATTTACCTGGTCATAGCTTGTCAGAGCTGGTTATTACTTTCCAAACCTAACCACCTGCCCTCAGATGGCGAACAGGAAGTGAGCATCTGAGAACAGGTACTACACTTTGATCCTGGCTGCTATTTCGAATAGTCTCCAATGTGAGTTTCTACTAGGAAGCTGTTATTTTCTCTATACAGTCAGTCAGTTAAGTGCCATACGTGAAACACGCTTGGGCGATCATGTCTTTAAAGAGACATGACTGACTGGGCAGAAGATTATCCCGCAGTAGGTTGCCATTCCTTTCTGCGGTAGACTAGTTGCCAACCAAGGCTATAGAACACAATCTGTCCTGCTATTTAACCCATAACTGGAGGGAAGAGACGGATTAATACCTTTCCCAAGGGTATTTGTGCGTAAGTGAATGCAATGGATTCAACTGGAATTCAAACTCGGCTCCCCGGTTCCTCGTTCCGAGCCGATATCCACTGTACCACAACGCGCATATACACTGGCGTCTTAAAGGAACTGTTTTGCAATTTTTAAAATTGATAATGGCGAAATTTTATAAACATTAACTCGATTGCCGATCGTTATTTTCCTATGAGCTGATTCGTATGCTTGCTTGACTGAGCAAGTCCACGTGTGTTTTTGTGCAGCAAGGCAATCAGTGATCAGCCGACCGAACGCACTTGTCTGTTCGTACGGCTAAAGATCTTGAAACTTAAGTGTTGAACATAAGAAGCGCAAAAGGTTCCCTCTTACCAAAAACAGCCAAGACTCTGGCCAACCTCACGCACAGATACACAACACTTGATAGTTCAAAATCTCTCTCTTTCACTTTCCATTTCTCTAGCTATCTCTCTCTCACACACACACACACATGCGCGTGCGCGCAGACACACACACCCAGACACAACCATCATATACCTCTCAATCTTTCCATGTAGCGTTTTCTTTTATTCACGTCCTCTTTATAATGCATTCCATATAATGCGTTCTCATTATAATACATAATCATTCATTTTCTCTTAATATGTATATATATATATATATATATATATATATATATATATATGTGTGTGTGTGTGTGTGTGTGTGTGTTAGCATATTGTTAGCTCTGCATATTCAGTTCATTTGTGTTGGGTGTGCATTGAGCACATTTTTCCGAAATTTCGTCTGCTAGTCTAACCAGCCAGTATATGGCTAGTATATATATATATATATATATATATATATATATATATATATATATATATATAAATCAAAATAATAACTAAATAGACTCTGTAAGTATGTAGGCTGTAAATTTATACTAAGATAAACCTTCAAAAAAACCACTAACAAACAGAACCTAATTCCGTTATAATCCGGTGCACTGAGGCGTCGGATAAATGGGGATAAAAAAAGAAAGCCGCGGAACAAGAACAAAACATTCAATACTCCGCAGTAAAGAAAAAAAACCCAAACGGAACCAACCACAAGAAAAAGTGCTCGATACAAAGAATACAAAATAGAGCAAAGACACACGAAAAAAATCTAAAGTGAGCCAAAACCTACCGCGGTTTCACACTACGGATCGTCAGGGCAAAGGCCTGACGATCCGTAGTGTGAAACCGCGGTAGGTTTTGGCTCACTTTAGATTTTTTTCGTATATATATATATATATATATATATATATATATATATATATATATATACTATAGCAACAACAATACCAATAGTAAAAGACCGAACTCTACCAAAACTAGTATTAATCTAGCAATAATTTAAATCGTCTTGTATAACCCAACGAGAACAAACTCGGGGGGAAAATAAGGGGAAGTAAAAAAAAAAAAACGAAAAAAAACAAACGAAGTACATGAAGAGAAAGTCAAGCACTCGTAAGAAAGAAAAAAAAAGCCAAGACGAAAACCCTAACTCTAAAGCGCTCAATACGACAACCGACCACGATTTCGCCTAACGGCTCGTCAGGGATATATATATATATATATATATATATATATATATATATATATAATTCCAGGTGAAGAGGACTCAGTTTTATTATTTTGAGTGCCCTGGCATTTATTTTATTATGAAGAGTGCTCAATATAATGAGTATTATAGAGTTTAATAGGAGTATATAGTTATGAATTATTTGTACATTTCGACACGGAAATTGATATAAATGTAAATTTAAATGTAAATCATCTGCACAACCAACATCAAACTTTGCCTGATGAAGAGAATCTATCTCGAAACATAGAAATTTCCGTGTCGCAATGTACAATTAATTCATAACTATATATATATAAAAGGAAAGATGTCTGTCTGTCTGTCTGTCTGTCTGTCTGTACATATGTCCTTTATACATATCCACAATTTTTATCCGATTCTCACCACGCTACACACAAATATTCTTTAGGCTTTCGGTCAGGTCATGGGCTACTTATTTTTTCACCTTGATATCGGAAATTGATGCTCCGATATCTGATCAGGTCTGATCAAAATCAGGATTTCAGCCCTTTTATCGTGGTTCTTGTTGCAGAATTTGCTCTAACTTTGTATAATTATAGTTTTTATTCGCAAACATTAGTAGATCTTTTCAGAAGACTCATTTTCCTCGATATCTGAAATCAATACCCCCGATATTCTATCGAATCTGATCAAAAAAAGATATTTAGCCATCAATATGGCTCATTGACTTTAATTCTACTCCCGATGGGTACGATAAGTTTTCATGGACTTACTTAGGTTAGTTTATCCTTGAAAGACTCCTTGACTCCTATACTGGAAATCGATACCCCGATATCCTATCGGGCCTGATCAAAATCAGGTTTGCAGCCCCTTTATTTTGGTTTTTGATTCGGGTTTTGCTCTAAGTAGGTATAATTGTAGTTCTGATTCTGAGTCATGATGCCTTTTACTCAGAGGACATATCTAGCCTTCTTAATTCAGTTTGCGACGGAAAACTTATTTGATATTGATACCGGAAATCAAAATTTGACTTACATCCATTCATTTTTCTTTCAATCTACTGTTTCGCTTTGACTAGAAACAACTATTGCTTTTTGGTCTTTCGTGCCAACATCCAAAGAGTCTGAGTTCCAGGATCATAGATAAGTTTTAAAGCTTCTGTTACACCCGAGCAACGAAACTCGTTTTATTAAATGATAGCGACTACTTAGTCTTGCAGATTTTGTTTTGTATTCTCTCATATTTTCTAATGAGGCTTGTTATTTCCAAATTATATTTATGCAAATATTATGAGAAAATACAAAAGAAAATCTGCAAGAGTAAGTTGTCTCTATCGTTTAATACAATGTGTTTAGAAGAAAGGATGCTGCCAAAATACACGTACTTTATATATATATATATATATATATATATATATATATATATATATATATATATATATATATCAAAATTTGTTATACAATTAAAAATTAAAGATATATTGCGACACATAAATTTCTATGTTAGATGTTAATTGTAAAAATGAGTTTCATATATATATATATACATACATTTATTTCAATATGCCTGTTAGAGTCATGCATTGTCAACCCTAGTCGACTGTAAAAAGATTAAAAAGATTTTGGATAAATCTTTATAATCTTTTTTAGATAAAGTATTTTACGGTCGATTTAGGTTGACAATGCATGTCCATAACAGGCGTGTTGAAATAGCTATCTCCCAAATGTGATCCGAATTTACAAATGAAATAAGTGAATATCTGCTCTGCAAATTAAATTTACGTCGAGCTCTCTGTAAGTATCAAATTAAATGTTTGACCGATATTACTAGGATCTTCTCACTCAAGCTATGGGTAAAATATCAGGACAGACTAGGTCCTATATCCTTGAGGGCAACCGATCTAGGAAAAAAAAATTTTTAAATTTAATTTAAAACCAGCCTGGAAAGGGTTGGGCTCTGTCACGCTATCGTGCCCAAGAAACATAGCCTCTACTGTAGCTGCAGTACATGTGGTGTGCCCAGATGACTCTAATGTCACAAGATAACTAGAACTTGATATATATATATATATATATATATATATATATATATATATATATAAGGCAATCTGTGAGTCTGTGTGACTGTTCCCTATGCACGCCCACATTTTTTAAGCTACGCCATTCAAACTTTATAGGGACACATATCTACAGGGAAGCCAGGTCGACACATAATTTTTTAGTTTAAGTTCAGCCATTTTTACCTTTCGCACTTTTTGGCCAATGGTGCAGATTGTTTACATTTGCTCCGTAAAACATCTAAGATCTAAGATGGTTGCTAGATTACGTCACAGAAATCAAATCATGCGTGTCAAACGCGACTAAAAAAAAATGAGCCTTTATATTTAATTTCTATTTAGACGTTTTAAAAATTCATTTAGTCAAGAAAAAAATGTGAATATTTTCCCCGTACTTTTGAAACAAAAGAAATATATTTTTAAAAAATTCTGACCTGAGAGCCTAATAGTTTTTATATTTCTACATTTTTAAATATTCTTCGAAAATTTCTGAACTAAGAGCGTAATAGATTTTATATTTCTAATTTCAGTAATACAAAAAAAATATTTTTTATTTTTATGTTAAATTCATTTAGATAACAAAAAATAATTAATTTTAATAATATTTTAATATTCTTCGGTTACATGTGGATAAACATTTAAATTTGAAATTTGAAATTTGAAATTAAAATTAAAATCAAAAGTAAGAGTAATAAAATGCAGAGAGAAGAAAACAAAGGGGCGTAAATGATGATTCTTAAAAGTTTAAATATTCAAATATTCTTCTTCTTCTTCTAAGTTCCCTGTCCCTTCAGGACGTAGACGATCATGGCTCTCCACGTCTCCCTACCCCTAGTGTCTCTTCGTATGTTTGCTCCTGTTACACCTCGCAACCCCCGTTCCGTCATCCACCTGATCAGGCCCTGCAAATATGTTATCCGCTGCTTTCCTATGTCTCTTTTTCCTTCTATCTGGCCAGTCAGTATCAGGTTCTCCAAGCTCTCCTTCCTCATTGCGTGTCCCAGGAACTTCAGTTGTCTCTTCCTGATGCTCAGTATTAATTTCCTTTTCGTTGCCATTCTTTCCAACACCTCATCGTTGCTTGCATGCTCAGTCCACGATATCCTCAGCATCCTTCTGTAGAACCACATTTCCGCTGCTTTATTACATGTACATAAAAATGTAAGAAAAATTAAAATTCTAAAATTTTAAATAGAAATAAAAATAAGATAAAATAAAATAAAAATGAAAAATTAAGAGGTAAAATTAATAAGTAAAAGTGTTAGGAGCAAAAATAAAAGGGGTTTAATTCATAACTGCTAAAAGTAATATTGCAGAAGAAAGAAAGAAAGAAAGAAAGAAAGAAAGAAAGAAAGAAAGAAAGGAAACGTAAAGACGGATCTATATCAATTTAAGTATTTTTCTATGACTACATGTGGTCATTAAATCTCTTCTTTTATTAAGCAAATTAGTTTTTCTCAAAGGCATAGATTCCATTTATCTCCTTTGCCATTGTAATGTTTGGACTTAGCTACGATATACCAGGTAATCATTAGGTTCTTACTGTTGTTTTTTTGTTTTTTTAATTTCCAATAATGTAAGAC